>BLSH010191327.1:18847-34455 GCA_018402905.1 Glandirana rugosa
TCGTAGTGTCCTGTGTCATATGTCGAGTCGTAGTGTCGTGATGCTGAGCTGTATACTGTGTCCTGTGATGCTGAGCTGTATACTGTGTCATTGTGATGCTGAGCTGTATACTGTGTCCTGTGATGCTGATCTGTATACCATGTCCTGTGATGCTGAGCTGTATACTGTGTCCTGTGATGCTGAGCTGTATACTGTGTCCTTGATGCTGATCTGTATACCGTGTCCTGTGATGCTGAGCTGTATACTGTGTCCTGTGATGCTGGGCTGTATACTGTGTCCTGTGATGCTGAGCTGTATATTGTGTCCTGTGATGCTGAGCTGTATACTGTGTCCTGTGATGCTGGAGCTTTATACTGTGTCCTGTGATGCTGAGCTGTAAACTCCTGACACAATATGTGGAATACAGGGGACGGAGTGGATGCATTATATAAGGGGTGGGGCTTATTAGAAGTAGGAGGGGTCAAAAGGAAGGATGGGGCCTGGCACCCCCCCCATCCAAAAACTTCACCAGCCACCACTGGTGTGAGCCCAGGCTAAAGATAGTTTTCTATTCAAGATACATTAATAATTTAGTTTATTCAGCATGAAATGGAGCTAAGTTATGTGGCATGAGGCTGTATATTCTGCAGTGTTTACATTTTTGGTAAACTCGTTCATTGAATTCAAGCTCTGCAAGCTGAGATAACATGCACTGCATTGATGCATTCACACAATGTCTCAGCAACCATGAGATAAAACAAAGTTCAGGAATATTCCTTTATCTCATTGTTTTGCAAATATATGTACACTACAAACTGTATGATTGAATCGGTTCTGATATCGCTGTTTTACTAACCTGACCCCTTTTTATTCTAAATAGGAAACCTTCATTTTGTTTGCAAATATTAAAGACTTTAACTACCGACAAAAATAAGTCCTTACATTTAAAGAGCACCTGTCATTTCAGATCCATCATGGCAACGCCTGTTAGCGGGCATCCCCTCACCCACTGCCGTCACCTCCCTCACCTTGTTGTGTCACTGCCGCATCACCAGCCGTCCCATTAAAGTGAATGGAACTGTCGGTGAGTCACCAGCGCATCAGAGGAGGAGCGGCTGCAGGACACTTAGACATGTGCAGAGTGCAAAAATTTGTTTTGTTTCATTTCGTTTCGATTCGTTATTTACATAAATTTGTTTAGCTAGGTCCGTTTAATTAGTTTTTGGAATTTGTTTCGTTCATTCGTTTTCAAATCCATTTCGAATAGTTTTCAAATTCGAATCGTTTTCAAATTCGAATCGTTTTCAAATATGAACAGTTTTCCAAATTCCAAGGAGAATGGGGTGGAGTGGAAAGTGGAGGAATAGAATGGGAAAAGATAGAATACAATAGAGGGGAATATAACAGAAAATGAAAAAATATAATGTGGTGGAGTGGAACAGAGCTGTTTTATTCTATTCTTTTGTCTTCTGTTATATTCTTTTCTTTTCTTTTTTCTGTTCTATTCTATTTTGTTCTCTTTGGATATTGGAAAACAATTCAAAATCGAGGATTTTTCAAATTCGAATTTGAAAACGATTCGAAATTGAAAACTTTTTGAATTTAAAAACTATTTGATTTGAAAAGTATTCCAAAACAATGATTTGAATTCGAATTTCGTCTGAATTTCTTTTTTGTTATTTTGGATATGTTTAAATTCGGTACTACTGTAGTTTGGAAATTCGTCCGAATTTTAATGTCTACTGACAGTTGCTCTGTAGAAATGATGAGTGAAATCAAGCCTTTTTACTAGAGATTTAAAACAAATCCACCCTGATCGTGCTCCATTAGCTTTTTCCCCAGCCACAGGGGAAAGTGACAGCAGAAACCAGAGATGAAATGATCTATGTGGCTTCCAGGTTCTTACTAGCCTTGGGAGATTGGTGAATGGACTTTCTCCCTCTCCTCGCCCCGGCATACAGCTGCCATGCGATTGAGATAATGGAGCCCATTAAACATGGCAGAGGGTTTGTGCAGGGGGGGGGGCACATTCCAGGGATCCATGGAAGCTACTGGATCACTTCCATCTGAAAGCCAATACTCAACTTGTGAGATGTACATTATATTCACTTTTATTTTCACGTTTATTTTATTTTGCTGCACTTCCCTATAATAATATATATAATATATGTAGAACTACTTACTGTTCGAAACAATGGGTAGCGCACAGTACCGATTGGTTGGAGATCAGGGAGCCCCCACAAATATGGACGCCGTTTTGTTGCAGGCTGATCTGCCATGGCCAAGCTCCTTCAGTTGCATCCGTACCACCGACTATCCGACTGTTGATGAGCGGCGTGCCACAGTCCGGCTGCTCTAATGTGAGGTCAGAGACCACAAATGTGGAATACACTGAAAAAAAAAATAATTAGAGATGGATGAATCAGTTCAAATCCCAGATCTTCGGCTAGTCACAATTAAACCAAGTCAGGCAATGTGGAAATGCAGACAATTGGGATTCCTGAAGATTCTTAGATGTGTACTGAGGAGTGCCTGGAACAAAAGTTCTCCTCACTTGAAGGACTTTTTGGAAAAGTTATCAGTTAAGAGCATCAAATTCAACCAACGTGTTTGGGCTAGAAAAGCCTCTCCCTTGTTTTGAGGTCAAAGTGGTTCCAAAGGTTGGAATTAAAAAAAAAAACAACAAACATGTTATACTTACCTGCTCTGTGTAATGGTTTTGCACAGAGCAGCCCCAATCCTCTTATTTTTGGGTCCTGGTTCCTCCCTCTCCTGCTGAGTGCTCCCTATAAGCAAGCCTCTTTCTATGGGGGCACTCAAGCAGGTGCACTCCTGAGCCGCACTCCTGACTTTGTCCATTCACACACAGAGCATGGCTCAGCCTCGCCCCCTACCATCTCCTCATTGGCTCACTGGCTGTGATTGACAACAGCAGGAGCCAATGGCTACCGCTGCTGTCTCAGTCAATGAGGAGAGCGAGAGAAACCTGCACATCGTTGGATCAAGATGGGGCTCGGGTAAATATAAGCAAGGCTGGGGGAGGAAATGCACCAAGAAAGTTATTTACTTTAACCACTTGCCTACTGGGCACTTTTACTCCCTTCCTGCCCAGGCCAATTTTTAGCTTTCAGCGCTGTCACATTTTGAATGACAATTACTCAGTCATGCTACACTGTACCCAAACTACATACTTATCATTTTTTTTCACACAAACAGAGCTTTCTTTTGGTGGTATTTAATCACCACTGGGTTTTTTATATTTTGCTAAATTAAACAAAAAAAGACCAAACATTTTCTGTTATAAAATGTTGCAAATAAATAATATTTCTTCATAAATGTAGACCAAAATTTATTCTGCTCCATTTCTTTGAAAATCACCCAAAGCAGTGTATATTATTTATCCTGTAGGAAAGTTATAGAGACCACAAACTATGGGATTTATCTGAAAATTGATCAATCCTGATGTACTGACGGCCGATCTCATTTCTTGAGGCCCGAAAATGTCAGGAAACTACAAATACCCCCCAAATGACCCCTTTTTGGAAAGTAGACATTCCAAGTTATTTAGTAAGAGGCATGACAAGGTTTTTGAAGTTGTAATTTTTGTCATAAGTTTTTGAAAAACTAAGAAATTAAATTTTTTTTTTTTTTACATACTGTCACCAGTGCCGTGCAGTGTCATCATATAACTGGTTCTGTGCTACCCGTATCCCCACCACCTAACAACACATTTATGAAATATTATAGAACTAGTGTGGCGGTGATCAGGGACACTGACTGGTAACAGTATATTAAAAAATAATAATAATTTATTTTTTATTATATATTTTTTCTTTATTTATGATTTTTTTTTTTACACACTTTGACCAGAGCAATATAATGTTACCATAGTAACACTGTACTACTCTGGGGAAATGATCGGTATTTTTTTTTTTTACACATTATGTTTGATTATATCAATGCATTTTATTGCTATAAGCAAGCATTTTACTGAAAAAAAAGCAATTCATTCAGTTTGTTTTGTTGTGATTAGCTGTGTACAATCTGTACCATGTGATCACTGTGACCGATCACAGCTAGCAACACAATTGTACACAATGGATGGCTTGTGTTACATTGCTCACATGGTACTGGCAGCGGGTCGGGGCAGTGATCGGTCATCGGCCGTGTCCGGAGGACACAGTCAGTGGCAGATTGTTCCGCAGTGCGGCCCCTCGGGCACGATCAAGGAGGACGTCGTATGACGACCATCCGGATTGACCAGAGTTCCGCTCAGCCTATCGCAAAATTACGGATGGGTGGGACTCTAAGTGGTTGATGCATAGAATGCATTAGGGTGAAAAAAAGTCTGTGTTTAGAACCACTTTATGCAATAAATAAAACAAATAAATAAAAATAGTAATAAAATAACATCAGTGTGCACTAGGGCATTGATTCTTAACCCTGTCCTCAAGTACCCCCAACAGGCCATGTTTTGGGAATTTCATTTAGATAAAATAGCTGTCCAATATACCAAGCCATTGACTCTGAATTTAAGCACCTGTGCAACATAAAGGAAAACCTGCAAACATGTCCTGTTGGGGGTACTTGAGGACAGGGTTGAGAACCACTGACATAGGGGAGCTATATTAAGGTTTGATGAAGACTGTCCTCTCCTGATGGCACTAAAGATGGCACTTCATCTTCAATAATGAATTTGCTGTCTCAGATCAGTCATTGCTACATGAAATGCTTCATCACAGTGTAGCACCCTGGTCTTGAACAGGGATGCTGTTAATTTAGTTTGCTGGGTGGTAACTAGCCCGGCTGATTGTTAGGGGGTCTACTGATTTTTTTCCTAACTCTGGGTTTGATGCACCTCTCTCCTCTGCCACTGGGCGGCATTGTTACTTATGGCATTGGAATGATAAGGTGCATATGAACTTGGAGTATGAGTAGATAGGTTGTTCCAGCCTATTGGCAGGGGTCTTATTGGGCCCCATGGCCTGCTGGGAGAGCCTATATATTTGGGAGGAGTCAGGTGATCGGGGTTCTGTGCCACCTGGACGGCTGTCTGGGTGGACGTGTGTTGAAAGCTCCCAGCTGCTAGGATAGAAGCCTGAGGCCTATCCGAGAATTCCTTGTTGCTAGGTAGGGTTGCCACCTCATTCCTTTAAACCTGAACACATATGAATTACACAGGTTGTTCTGAGGCTAATTGAATGCAGATGAGTTTAATTACCACCTCAATCTGCCACAGAACCTGTGTAATTAGTATGTGTTCGGTTTTAAAGGGATGAGGTTGCAACCCTATTGCTAGGCGGTCTGAGGCCTACCCAGGACAAGCAGGAGCAGCGTAAGGTTGGGGCTTCATGTCGGAAGCCTAGCCAAGTTGCACGGGTTCTGCCAGCAGGAGAACCCCTCTTTGTCGGAGGTGATGGGACACATTTGCTAACCATTCCTGTCGCCAGAGGCAAAGTGTGAACCAGGGTCAAAGGTAAAGGCAAAATTGTCGCCCTCAAGGGACAACGCTCCTGTTATCAGAGGCCAGAGTTCAGAGTCTGAGAGAGCACCGGAGCAGCCTTTTTCACAAACCGTGGATGGTGAAGAAGTTGGGAGGAGAAAGAGTTGGCATCACCAGCAGCTTCTCCTTCCCCTGCTCAGCGGCTTCCATCTCCTCTGTATCAGACACTTCTCCTTTTGGCCAATCAGGAAACGAGTCTCAGACCTATGCTTCCTGATTGGCAGAGAGGTGATTCAGTGTGAAAATAGGGAATATTCATTCGCTATTCTCACACACCTGGGTGGGCTGAGAGTGCACTCTCTGCGTCCCAAGCCCACCCTATTTTGAAGCCTCTGGCTCTAATCGTTGTTTCAAAAAAACCCCCACCACACATTGGAATCCATGCATCCAGCATCCTGAAAGGGGCCGGATGCATGGGTGGGGGGGTGGCGGTGATGGATAGGGAAGGAGGCGCCCGTGCGTCCTTAATGGATGGGCCGCCCCTGGATTTTGGAGGACCCTTAAAATTGTTGAAAACCTCAGACATGGAATATGAACAAAGCATATCCATCTATAATGTGTACTTGTCTCAGTCCGGAGCACTACGTGTCATTTCTGTCTGCTGTCTTGTTCCTTTTGTATCAGCATGAATCACTTCGGACAAGTTTTCCTGACACCAAGAGAAAAAAGGTGACAGGGGAGGGATCTCCAGTACACAGCCTGTGATTGGCAGCCTCAGCTTTGTTCTTGTTTGCTGTGTGAAGGGCTGTGGTGTATTTCGGTTCTGTGCTGCCCTAGGCAAGACTAAAAATGGGCGCCCCACGTTTGTCCCACCCCAGCCACTTTAAAATTGTGCACGGCAACAAACAATGTAAATTTTACTATCCATAGGCGATGCTTTAAAAGCCTTTACAGGTTACCATTTTAGATTTACAGAGGAGGTCTGGTGCTAGAATTACTGTCCATGATATGACGTTCGTGATGATACCTCACATGCATGGGACGATCGATGTTTGCGTGCATGCGGGACCGCGACACGCATTCTCCTTTGCATGTGAGCATGGGAGGACAGGGGGGCACTTTAATTATTATTTAAAATGATTTATTTATTTATTTTTATACTGTTGCTTTAATTTTTTTTTAACTACTTCAGCCCCAGAAGGTTTCACCCCCTTCCTGACCAGAGCATTTTTATGCAATTTGGCATTGCGCTGCTTGTAATTGCGCGGTCATGCGATGCTTTCCCGAAACAAAACTCGTTCCCGCATTTGCATTTGCAGGAACGAGCCACTTTGCCGCCGTCAGATGCCGATCGGCGGTCGGCAAGTGGTTAAATATACCCAATAAAAAAAATGTAAAACATCGAATTTTTTCATCAATTTAGGCCAAATGTGTATTCTGCTATGTATTTTTGGTAAAAAAAAATCCCAATAAGTGTATTTGGTTTGCACAAAAGTTATCAAACTATGAGATATTTTATGGCATTTTTATTTTTTACTAGTAATGGCAATGGTCAGCAATTTTTAGCGGGACAAATCTGACACTAAGTGACACTTTTTGGGGACCAGTGACACCAATACAGCGATCAGTGCTAAAAAACATGCATATAAATGACACTGGCTGGGAAGAGGTTAACATCAGGGAGGACCAAAGGGTTAAATGTGTTCCCTGGGAGTGCTTACTAACTGTGGGGGCGGGGGGGGGGTGCTTTGACTGGGGGAAGACAGAGGTCTGTGTTCCTGCATAGCAGAACCTCAAGATCTTCATCTTCCCCTCTGACAGACCAGCAATCTGCCTTGTTTACATAGGCAGAGCGCCGTTCTGCCTCTCTTGGGAGAGATTGCCGGGTGCCGGCAAACATTGGGTCCAATCACAGCAGGAGTGAGTTGCCGGCGGCATGCCTGTGAGCCCCAGACCTGGAACTATCAGATCACGTGATCTGGCACAGAGCGGCTGGACCCCCTGATTGGCTCCTGCTGTGTCCAATTATTATTATACAGGATTTATATAGCGCCGACAGTTTGCGCAGCGCTTTACAACTTTAGAGCAGACGGTACATTTACAATACACTTCAATGCAGGAGGGATCAGAGGGCCCTGCTCGTTAGAGCTTACAATCTAGGAGGGAGGGTCAAGTGATACGAGAGGGTAATAACTGTGGGGGAGGAGCTGATGAAGAAAATAGAAGTGTAGTTGTTAGGTGGAGGCAGGATAGGCTCCTCCGAAGAGAAAAGTTTTCAGGGATCGCCTAAAAGTGGATAGATTTGGAGACAGTCTGACAGATTGGGGTAGGGAATTCCAGAGGATGGGAGAGGCTTGGGAGAAGTCCTGGAGGCGAATATGGAAGGAGGTGATGAGGGAGCTGGAGATCTTGGGAGGAACGAAGAGGATGATTAGGTGTCCAATCACAGTGGGAGCGGGTCGCCGGCAGTGGGCGCACCAGACCCGGAAGGAATTGTGATATACCTGTACGTGATTTCGCGAAAGGACCGCCCTGCCACAGTAAAAGTATGTGGGTGGTCTGGAAGAGTTTAATTGTTGCTGTGAAAAGGAATGTGAACATCCTTGTGACAGCAATAGACATGTGACAGGTCCTCTTTATAGAGATATCAGGGTTTTAGAAGACCCCGAATCCTTCCCCTGCCCTTAAAAGCATTCAAAACACCAAGATTGGTGCCGATGGTTCCCGAGTAAACCGGAAGTGATGTCAGAAAACCTGTCTGGGCAGTTTCATGTCTCCTCTTGGTATCGATGGCTCTGTGGTAGAGATCATTATACTTTTATTGGATGAAAACAACACAGGTGTCAGGAAACAAGTTTCCTTATCAGAGTGGTGGTAGATCGCATCTATGGCTAGGTTTAATAAGCCAGCATGGAGGTCCAACTTGAAGCGGTCCTTCACCCTCTACAGGGCCATCCTTAATATTGATTGGACCCTGGGCAAACCTTTTCTTGGGCCCTCCCAAATCCACTTATCAACTATTTGCGGGCTTAAGGGAAGCTGCATTGGGTCCCACAACAATGACTGGGCCCGGGGCAGCTGCCCCTTTTTGCCCTGTGGTAAAAACAGCCCTGACCCTCTTTAACCACTTCACCCCGGAAGGATTTCCCAGGTTAGGACCAGAGTGCTTTTTGCAATTGGGCACTGCGTCGCTTTAACTGACAATTGCGCGGTCGTGCGGTGTTGTACCCAAAAGAAACTTGGGTCCTTTTTTCCCACAAATAGAGCTTTCTTTTGGTGGTATTTCATCACCTCTGCGTCATTTCTGATCGCCGCTATAAACAAAAGAAGAGTCACAATTTTGAAAAAAAAAAACAAATATTTCTTACTTTTTGCTAAAATACAAATCCAAAAAAAAAAATATAAAAAACATTTTTTTTCATTGGTTTTGGCCGATTTATATTCTTCCTCATATTTTTGGTAAAAAAAAAAAATCGCAATTGGCGTTTATTGATTGGTTTGTGCAAAAATGGCCGTGTTTACGGATGATGAGAATTAATTTCTGGGGTTTTTGTTTATTTTTTTTTATTTTTTACTAGTAATGGCGGCGATCTGCGATTTTTAGCGGTACTGCGATATTGCAGCGGACATGTCGGAGCATTTTGACACTTTTTTGGGACCATTGGCATTTATACAGCGATCAGAAATTTAAATATCCACTGATTACTGTATAAATGTCATTGGCAGTGAAGGGGTTAACCTGCAGGGGGAGATCTAGGGGTTAATAGTGTTCCCTGGCTGTGTTCTTACTGTGAGGGGGCTGGGCTACCATGGATATGAGAGATCTAACTGATCCCAGTGACAGCGATCAGTAGATCTCTTATGTCCCCATTGACAGAGCGGGGAACCGCCGTGTTTACATCGGCGGTTTCCCGTTCTTTTGCTGTGGCCGCTCATCGCGGCTCGCCAGCGGACATCGGGTCCACCCAAGCCGCGGGCACACTCCTCAGGAGTACGGCGGGCGCGCGCCCCCTAGCGGCCACCCGCAGATCGTCGCTAATTTACGGTGATTCGCGGGACGCATCCGCACTGCCGCCGTGAATATACAGTAGGCAGTGTGGAAGTGGATATGAACTTTTTCCCCCTGCACCCTTCGTTCCACCCTTGTCACAAATAGGACATTATTTATTCATTTTCATTTACCTTTTTTTGCTAAAAAAAGAGGTTCCGCCCCTCAATGCAGGTAATTCGCCTAGTCAAATGGCACGCATAGTGCTCCTAGGCCTCCTGTGATCTGCAGGTCACATATCTCAGGAGGTCTTTAGTCATTCATTCAGAAATCGGAGGGGAGGTGGGCCTAGGGGTAATTGATTGCGAGGCCACGCCGGGCTGAACCTGTAAGAGCTGGCAGGTTTCTCGATCACGCCACTAGCAAGATGGCTGGGTAAGTATCCCAACAAGAGGTAAGTGGGGACAGAGAAAAAAAAAGGTGGAGGGGGGGGTTACGCTGAAGGTCCTCTTTAAAAACCACTTCCCTAACGGCCTATAGACAAATAACGTCCTTGTCTTTGTCTGCTGATATCTCAGTGATGCCTACAGCTGCAGGCATCACTGAGATATCATCCTTTTCAGCCGGCGATTCCCTACACCGTAAGAATGATCATAGTGGCTGTCCAGCCGCTTGATCGTTCTTACAAGCAGAGTCCCCCCTTCCGCCACCCTTCGGTGGCTTTACCGATTCACCTGAGCAATCGGTGAGCCGGGGAATGGAACCGCCATGGCCAGAAGGAAGTACCATTGAGATCCAAGGGACAGATTGTCCCCGGTCATCTCTATGCCTCACGGAGGCCCGGGCGTGACGTCATGACATCACGTCCGGTCCGGCGATAGTAAACAAAGCCGGCTAGAAAGCATCAGATCGTTATTTTATTTTTTATCTGATGCTTTCCAGCTTGGAGGAGAGATGAGGGGTCTTATAGACCCCACATCTCTCCATAAAGAGGACCTGTCATGCAGCATTCCTATTACAAGAGATGTTTTCATTCCTTGTAATACTGTAGGAATAAAAGTCATCAAGATTTTTTTTTTTTTAAGGGAAAGTGTAAAAATAAAAAAAAATAATATAAAAAATAAATAAATAAAGCACCCCCGTCCCTGCGAGCTCACACACAGAAGCGAACGCATACGTAAGTCACGTCCGCATATGTAAACGACGTGCAAACCACACATGTGAGGTATCACCACGAACGTAAGAGCGAGAGCAATAATTCTAGCCCAAGACCTCCTCTGTAACTCTAAACAGGTAACCTGTAAACATTTTTAACCACTTGCCGACAGCCGATCGGCAAATGACGGCGACAAAGTGGCTCTGTAACGCGAATCGTCATCATACGACGGCGGCCGCAAGATCGAGCCTAGTGAACGCGCGCGCGCCGCCGGAAGCGCGCCCGCGCGCTCACTGTGTTCGGGGAGGGCCAGGGAGCGGGTGCGGCGGAGTCGATCTCCGCTGGCCACCCGCGATGCCCCCCCCCCCGGAGTGAAAGAATGGAGGCCTGTGTAAGTAAACACAGATCTCCGTTCTGTGAAGGGGGAAGGGCTGTGATCACAGCCTTCCTGTATACGAAAGCTGTGATCACTTCCCTTCCCCAGCCAGTGCAGTCCCCCCACAGTTAGAACACGCCCAGGGAACATAGTTAACCCTTAGAGCGCCCCCTGCAGGTTAACCCCTTCACTGCCAATGGCATTTACACAGTAATCAGTGCATTTTTATAGCACTGATCGCTGTATAAATGCCAATGGTCCCAAAAAAGTGTCAAAACGGTTCGACATGTCCGCTGAAATATCGCAGTACCGCAAAAAATCACAGATCGCCGCCATTACTAGTAAAAAAAAATAAAAACCCGAAAAATGAATTCTCATCATCCGTAAACGCGGCCACTTTTGCGCAAACCAATCAATAAACGCCGATTGCAATTTTTTTTATCGCAAATATGAGGAAGAATATAAATCGGCCAAAAACTGTGAAAAAAATGCTTGATTTTTTTTTTTGGATTTGTATTTTAGCAAAAAGTAAGAAATTTGGGTTTTTTTGCAAAATTGTCGCTCTTCTTTTGTTTATAGCGGCGAGCAGAAATGACGCAGAGGTGATCAAATACCACCAAAAGAAAGCTCTATTTGTGGAAAAAAAAGGACGCCAATTTTGTTTGGGTACAACGTCGCACGACCGCGCAATTTCAAAGCGTGACATGTTCGGTATCTATTTACTCGCCGTAACGTCGTCTTTCACATTATGAAAATAAATTGGGCTAACTTTGCTGTTTTGTTTCCTTTTTAATGCATGAAACTGTTTTTTTTTCCCAAAAAAAACGCGCTTGAAGATTTACTGCGCAAATATCGTGCGAGATAAAAAGTTGCAATGACCGCCATTTTATTCCCTAGGATGTCTGCTAAAAAAAAACATACGTAATGTTTGGGGGTTCTGAGTAATTTTCTAGCAAAAAAAATGATGATTTTGACATATAGCAGCGAAGTGCTAGAATGGGCCCAGGATGGGAGTGGTTTTAACTCTTCTTTGTATCACTCTGTTAACCCCTTCAGCTCCAGAAGATTTACCCTTCATGACCAAGCCATTTTTTTGCGATACGGCACTGCGCTGCTTTAACTGACAATTGCGCGGTCGTGCGACGTTGTACCCAAACAAAACTGATGTCCTTTTTTCCCCACAAATAGAGCTTTCATTTGGTGGTATTTGATCAGCTCTGCAAGTTTTTATTTTTTTGCGTTACAAGCAAGAAAAGAGAAACAATTTTGGGGGAAAAAAACAACATTTTTTAATTTCTGCTATAAAATATATCCAACAAAAATTTTTTTTTTAGGCCAATCTGCATTCTGCTACATGTTTTTGGTAACAATAGGACATGGGATAGATTTAGGGACCTTTTTTTATATATATATATTTTTTACTAGTAATGGAGGCGATCAGCAATTTTTAGCGGGCCTGTGACATTGCATCGGAAAAATCAGACACTAAGTGACACTTTTTTGGGGACCAGTGACACCAATACAGTGATCAGTGCTAAAAAAAAAAAAAATGCACTGTCACTGTACTGACACTTGCAGGGAAGGGGTTAACATCAGGGGCAATCAAAGGGTTAACCATGTTCCCTGGGAGTGCTTCCTTGTGTGGGGGACGGTTTAAGTCAGTGGTTCTCAACTCCGGTCCTCGGGCCCCCCCAACAGGCCAGGTTTGCAGGATAACTGAAATACATCACAGGTGATAGAATTTTACTGCTCAGTGATTGCAGTATTCTAGTCTGCATCTCCCCAAGGTAATACTTAAAATCTGACCTGTTGGGGGGGCCCGAGGACCGGAGTTGAGAACCACTGGTTTAAGTGAAGAAAGACAGAGATCAGCATTCCTGCTTAGCAGAAGCACAAGATCTCTGTCTTTCTTACTGGCAAAACGACAATCAACCCCTCAGTGTCTGAATGGAGGTCTGTGTATGTAAACAACGGACAGGCGAGAGGAGAGTGATCGTATGTTCCCTGTGTATGGGAGCAGCGATCTCTCTCTTCCCCTCACTCAGCCCAGCCACCACACAGTTAACCCTGATCCCCCCCCCCCAGTGTTAACCCCTTCCCTGCCAGTGACATTTACACAGTAATCAGTGCATTTTCATAGCACTGATCGCTGTATGAATGTCAATGGTCCCAAAAAAGTGTCAAAATGGTCCGACATGTCCACCGCAATGTCGCAGTCCCGCTAAAAAAAATCGCAGATCGCCGCCATTACTAATAAAAAATAAATAAAAATAAAAACCCCATAAATGAATTCTCATTGTTTGTAGCCCAATCAATATATATATTGTGGGTTTTTTTTTACCAAAAATATTAGAAAGAATATATATAAAACCGATGACTAAATTAGTTTTTTATATATATTTTTTTGGATATGTATTATAGCAAAAAGTAAGAAAATATTGGGTTTTTTTTGCAAAATTGTCGCTCATTTTTTGTTTATGATCAGAAATCACGCAGAGGTGATCAAATACCACCCTCTATTTGTGGGAAAATAGGGACACAAATTTTAAATTTAGTTTGGGTGCAACGTCGCACGACCGCGCAATTGTCATTTAAAGCGGCGCAATCGCAAAAAGGGCTCTGGTCCTTGGAAATCCTTCCGGGGCTGAAGTGGTTAAGGATCGTACAAACTACTAGAACACTCCGGTCAGCGCTCTCAGCCATTGGCCGTACACACGGGCCGAATGTCGGGCGGTTTATACTGAACTGGCTGAAGCCGGCTGACATCTGACCCGCGTGTACTCGGCTTTGTAGTTTCACAAACAATAGTAGGGATATTGTGTCCCATTGTGTGGCCAGTGTGCGCTGGCAACGCCCGAATTCCCAACCTTCACCTACTTACCACGCTCTAGTCACGCTGCTTCAAGGAGTTTCCAAGAATTAAAAATACGCTCTCTACAATAACATTGGGCTCAGCTCACTAAACAATATCTCAGGAGATAATTGATTCACGTGACACGTTTTCTCCAATTATCTCATGAGATGCTGAAAAACGTCAATTCACAATCACCTCATGAGGTATTTACCTCACAAACCAAAAACACGAGGTAAAAAAACTCAGAAAACAGCGTTAAAGTCAGGAAATAAATAAATGTGTGAGTTAAATAATGAATGGTCCAGGCATGAGGTATGGATCGGGCCTATTTCTGGCATTGTTTGTTTACAAGTTAAAATCAGTATTTTTTGCTAGAAAATTACTTAGAACCCCCAAACATTATATATATATTTTTTAGCACAGATCCTAGAGGATAAAATGGAGATCTTTGCAATACTTTATGTCAGACCGTATTTGCGCAGCGGTCTTACAAACGCAATTTGTTTGAAAAAAATATACTTTTTTTAGGGTCAGTTCACACCACATGCAGTCCAGTGTGTTTTTTATGTATCAAAAACGCATGGAAAGTAGGTTATATGGTTTTCAATGGCATAGTTCACACCAGCGCGGTCAGTTTCAGTGTGTTCCAGTTCCAGAAAAAAAAGTAGAACATGCTGCATTTTTTCTGCACTGAACTGTACTGGAACGCACCGGAACGTAGCAAAAACACTCCGGAACGTAGCAAAAGCGCACCAGAAAGCGTAAAAACGCACTGGAACGTACCAGAAATGCTCCGGAAACTGGACCTTAAGGTTAAGAAGAGAGAGGGGGGAAAAGGCACTGGACTGCTTCAAAAACGTTCCTGCAGAAAAACACCTGGAACGCATCTGGACTGCGTTTCTATGGTGTGAACCGGCCCTTAATTGAAAAATAAGAAAACAGTAAAGCCCATTTTTTTGTATAATGTGAAAGATGATGTTTCGCCGGGTAAATAGATACCTAACATGTCACGCTTTAAAATTGCGCAGGCTCGTGGAATGGCGACAAACTACGGTATTTAAAAATCTCCATAGGCGACGCTTTAAAAAATTTTAACAGGTTACCAGTTTTGAGTTACAGAGGAGGTCTAGTGCTAGAATTATTACTCTCAC
This sequence comes from Glandirana rugosa, assembly GCA_018402905.1. Lineage (NCBI taxonomy): Eukaryota > Metazoa > Chordata > Amphibia > Anura > Ranidae > Glandirana > Glandirana rugosa. The sequence continues at coordinate 33,795 of BLSH010191327.1, forward strand.
TCGAGTGATCACAGCAATACCTCACATGTGCGGTTTAAACACCGTTTACATATGTGGGCACGAGTTACGTATGCGTTCGCTTCTGCCCGCAGGGACGGGGCACTTTCAATTTTTCTTTTTCAAAAGTTTTATTGGTTTTACAAATGGGTACAGGTAAAATTGTGAACAAGAACGTTTCTCAAACAAAGGTAATGGATATAAACGATCAGGTACATTTTTAGAGTGCTCAAGGGAGAGCTTATGAACAGATTGAGATATTAGGAGAGTTATCGTACAGTCAGCTGTGGAGGAAGGGTAGATTGGTGGGCTGATCTGATAGTGGACGTCGGATGGGTATAAGGCGGGTGTCCACCGCTCCTGTGGTGCCCTCATGGGATCAAACTGCACCAAGGAGGGTGGTTCTATCTGTCAAACTGGGACAGGATCCGAGGTCCACTGTTACTTCGGGGTGGGAAAATGTTTGGAGGACCACTGGTAGTAGTCCCAGGCTGTGGTGGGCCGTTGAGTAGGAAAGCAGATGTATTTAGGTTTTAGGATGACCGTACTGAGGTTATGTGGAATAAATAACATTAGGGGAGACCTAATCATGGGAGATAAAGAGAGTAGGTGTGATTAGAGAAACTAGTGAGGAATTTAAGATGGGTAGGGGGGTAAAGAATGG
>BLSH010191327.1:36211-61329 GCA_018402905.1 Glandirana rugosa
GGAGTAAGAAGAGCTTCTAAGTCGAAGGAAGGGATTGTGGACGGGTTGTAAGGTGAGAACTTGTTGGTTATTGATGTGAACTTCAACTCTGACGGTATTTTAGAAATGCACGGTTATTTGCTGGTCCAGGTCTGCCAAAATGGCGGTGTATAATATTTGTGAAGAGTCTTTGAGATAGGGGATACGACTGGAGCCGGAAGTTGACATAAGAATGTCCATTTGTTAAGGCTGGTCTTAGGGAGGTGCGGAGTCAAAGATACTATGGATTTGGTGTTAGTCTGTTAAGGAGGACCCGGTTGAAAGCGGGTTAGAGAAATAATTTAGAACTATAGTTCTAGGATCGATTTTATGATCGATCGGCAGAGTTAGGCTATTAGCCTAGTGATTAGGTGTCCCTAGTTCACCCCAAGTAGGGTAGGTCCGTCCGCCCTCTATTGTAATCCTCTCGGTAGGATGAGTGGGTATATCGGCCGAGGTCAGCATAGGGGATAGAGTTTCTGAGAAGTGTTTATAATATGTGGCGGTAAAACCGTCTGGACCTGGTCGTTTATTGGCACGTAAAGATTTTATGGCAGTCTCAACTTCAAGTGTAGTTATTGGTTGTTCAAGAGTGGAATGTTGGGCAGGTGTTAGGGAAGGAAGCTGAATCTTCGAGAAGAATGAGGCTGCTAGATTCTCGTTGAAAGTGGAGAGGGAAGAATAGAGATCGGTTAGGTGTTTCCTGAAGTGGGCGACCACTTTGACAGGATTACTAGTATAGGTATGACTGGAAGTCTTAAGTCTTATGGGTTTATAGGGTTGGTCTATTCTACGTAATGTTAGGGCAAGAAAGGTGTCAGGTTTGTTGCCTTTCATGTAAAGCTTGTGTCTAGAGCGTCTGAGGGTCTTATCCGCAGATTCAGATAGGGAAAGGTCGAGGTCAAGTCTCGCTTGGTCAAGTGTTTGTCTGTTGATGGGGTTTGGGTCTCTTTGGAAGTTGGAGTGTGCTGTGAGGAATAGGTTGTCTAAGAGTTTGTGTTTCTCTCGTCTGTCTTTTTTAAGAAAAGAGGCTTTACTTATGAGCTTCCCTCTGAGGACTGGTTTATGGACTTCCCAGACGGTCAGGGGAGATATATCTGGTGTGGAGTTGTGAGTAATGTACTCTTTGAGGGCCGACGAGATATCAAGTCTGTGTGAAGGGTTTGTTAAAATGGAGTCGTTGAGACACCATGTTTTATCTAGTTGTCTGGGGATTAAGGCCGTTAGAGTTGTGAGGACGGCATCATGGTCTGACCAGGGACAAGGGACAATTGTGGAGGGAGGGGGTAGTGCAGGTGTCAATTAGGATGTGATCAATGCGGGAGAGTACTTTGTGTGGGTGGGAGTAGTGTGTGTACTGTCTGCGCGTCGGGTTCGCTTCCCTCCAGGTATCTACTAGGGAATGTGAGGTGAGTAGATTTCCAAGAGTATGTTTATTTGGGCTGTGGTCGGGAGTGAATGGGGATTTATCTTGGAAAGGGTAGATAGTCTGGTTAGAGTCACCTCCTAGCAGCAGGGTGCCCTTACTATGTTGGGCAAGGACCTGAAAGAGATGAGAGAGGAAGGAGGTTGGTCTTTTGTTAGGCGCATAGTAAGCTACTAGGGTGACCTCGTTTTCGAGGAGATGGCCTATTAGGATAAGATACCTGCCTTCAGGGTCTTTGATCTCTTTGGATACGGTGATTGGGGTTTTGCGGTGAAGGGCTATTAAAACCCCTCTCTGCTTCTTGTTGGCTGAAGCGGTGAAGACCTGGGGATAGGACTGGTGGTAGAATTTAGGAGTGCAACGTGGCACTTTCAATTTTTTTTTCTTCTTTCTTATTTATTTTACTTTTTCTTTTTACACTGTCCCTTTAAAAAAAAAAATAAAATATATATATATATATATATATATATATATATATATATATATATCACTTTTATTCCTATTACAAGGAATGTAAACATCCCTTGTAATAGGAATAAGCATGACAGGTCCTCTTTATGGAGCGATCTGGGGTTAAAAAGACCTCAGATCTCACATTTAGAATTAAAAGCAAAGAAAAAAAATGGCATTTTATTTATTAAAGGCCCTTTAAGGCCTAGAGGTGGAAATTACGTCAGCCGTCGCTCCCATCCTCCAAGGGCATAGAGCCTAGACAAGGCCACCTTGCCCTCACTCGACTTCCTGCCCATCCCGCCAGCACATCAGATAGTTTTCGGCAGTATCGACGTCGGAAAATGACCGGGAACCGGCAGGAAGGGGCACCTCTCCTGCTGCTCATTAACCACTTCCTGACTATGCGCAGTATATTTACTGCGGTGGTGTGGTTGTATTCCGCGAATCGCCGTAAATAGGCGGCGATTCACGGACGTGCAGCTAGGGGGCATGAGCGTGGAGGAGTGTGCCAGTGAGCCGCGCTGAGCTGCCAGAGAGAAAGATAGGGGAACCGCCTATGTAAACACGGCGGTTCTGATAGGCGGTATGTAAGAGATCTACTGATCCCTGTCACTGGGATCAGTTAGATCTCTTATGCCCCTGGCAGCCCAGCCCCCTCACAGTTAGGCGGTTCGTTTAAGGGACATAGCAGGTGTGGCGCCAGAGCAGATGCGCGTGGCCGACGGCCGCGATGTCCGCGGGCCACCTGCGATCACTACTCAGAGAGCCACAATGGGGATCAATCAATGTAAGCAAACAGATCCCCGTTTGTTCAGGGAGTAGAGAGAGATCGTCTGTTCCTAGTGATTGCGAACAGCGTTCTCTCTCCTCCTCCAGTGTAGAAGCACCTCCCTAGGGAACACATTTAACCCTTTGATCAGCCCCTAGTGTTAACCTCTTCCCTGCCATTGTCATTTATACAGTGCATTTTTTTGGACTGATCGCTGTATAAATGTCATTGGTCCCAAAAAAGTGGCAAAAGTGTCCGACATGTCCGCCGCAATGTCACAGTCTTACTAAGAATTGCTGATTGCCGCCATTGATAGTAATAATTTAAAATGCCATAAATCTATCCCCTATTTTGTGGACGCATTAACTTTTGCGCAAACCAAACAATATAGGATTATTGCAATTTTTTTACCGAAAATATGTAGAAGAATATATATCGGCCTAAACTGATGAAAAAAATTTGTTTTTGTTTTTTTTTTGGATATTTATTATAGCAAAAAGTAAAAAAATATTGTTTTTTTTTTTTCAAAATTGTCTCTGTCTTTTTTTGTTTATAGCGCAAAAAACGCAGAGGTAGGAAAAAAAAGGACAGCAATTTTATTTGGTTACAGCGTCGCGCGACCGCACAATCGTCAGTTAAAGTAAAGCAGTGCTGTATCGCAAAAAATGGCCTGGTCATTAAGGGGACAAATCCTCAATAGTACTAAAATGACTATTGAGCCTGAAGAAGGATCACGGATGATCCGAACGCGCGCACCTCCCGCTCAGCTTCCCGGATGTGATGTTCGTCCTCCTGTGTCAGCGTGCCTCTCCACTGACGGCTTCGGCTTGTAGCCGCGCTGGAAAGCACCAGCGTGTTCACTCCCGGCCTCAGCTAGCGGCTTTGAGCGGCCCCGTACTCCGGTGATCCAGCGGATGACTTCTTCCTGTCTATGCGCCATTCCTCCAAGTCTTTGTGGGTGCAAATCATCACCATGTATTGTTGTGCCAAATAGACCTGATTTATTGCACTTAGAGGCGCCACTGTTTTTCCTCTCTCTTATTGTACCACAGAGTGTATTCCTGCTCGATACAGCTGGCAGCCTGTCACAGTTCCTCCCATCCCTCTTTCATCACTGGACTTTATGGGACTTTTATTATGACATTAGTATGCAGACTTATGGTTTGGGTTATACCATCTTTGGTACCATATACATCTATGGTTCCATGTATGGCCAATTTAGCATGTGAGCGCAGTGTCTATTATTTTGTACAAGGAAAAATGTAAATGTATTTTATTGGGATTTTATGTGATAGACCAACACAAAGTGGCACAGAATTGTGAAGTGGAAGGAAAATGATAAATGGTTTTCAACATTTTTTACAAATAAATCTGTGAAAAGTGTGGGGGGCATTTGTATGGCGCCCCCCTGAGTCAATACTTTGTAGAACCGCCTTTCCCTGCAATTACAGCTGCAAGTCTTTTTGGGGAGGTCTCTGCCAGCTTTGCCCATCTAGAGAGGACATTTTTGCCCATTCTTCTTTACAAAAGTCTTGTCCCAGATTCTCAATTGGATTTAGGTCTGGACTGTGACTGGGCCATTCTAACACATGGATATGCTTTGATCTAAACCATTCCATTGTAGCTCTGGCTGTATGTTTAGGGTCGTTGTCCTGCTGGAAGGTGAACCTCCGCCCCGGTCTCAAGTCTTTTGCAGACTCTAACAGGTTTTCTTCTAAGATTGCCCTGTATTTGTCTCCATCCATCTTCCCATCAACTCTGACCAGCTTCCCTGTCCCTGATGAAGAAAAGCATCCCTACAACATGATGCTGCCACCACCATGTTTCACAGTGAGAATAGGGTGTTCAGGGTGAAGTGCAGTGTTAGTTTTCCACCACACATAGCATTTTGCTTTTGGCCAAAAAGTTCAATTTTGGTCTCATCTGACCAGAGCACCTTCTTCCACATGTTTGCTGTGTCCCCCACATGGCTTCCCGCAAACTGTAAACTTCTTATGGCTTTCTTTCAGCAATAGCTTTCTTCTTGCCACTCTTCCATAAAGGGCAGATTTGTGAAGGGTACGGCTAATAGTTGTCCTGTGGACAGATTCTCCCACCTGAGCTGTGGATCTCTGCAGCTCCTCCAGAGTTACCATGGGCATCTTGGCTGCTTCTCTGATGAATGCTCTCCTTGCCCGGCGGTCAGTTTAGGTGGACGGCCATGTCTTGGTAGGTTTGCAGTTGGGCCATACTCTTTCCATTTTCGGATGATGGATTGAACAGTGCTCCGTGAGATGTTCAAAGCTTGGGATATTTTTTTATAACCTAACCCTGCTTTAAACTTCTCCACAACTTTATCCCTGACCTGTCTGGTGTGTTCCTTGGCCTTCATGATGCGGTTTGTTCACTAAGGTTCTCTAACAAACCTCAGAGGGCTTCACAGAACAGCTGTATTTATACTGAGATTAGATTACACTCTATTTACTAATTAGGAGACTTCTGAAGGCAATTGGTTCCACTAGATGTTAATTAGGGGTATCAGAGTAAAGGGGGCTGAATACAAATGCAAACGGGAAATTTCAAGGGGTATGAATACTTTTTCAAGGCACTGTAGGCTCCTTTGTTTAAATTCACTGTCAGCCAGGAACCCCCGGCTGACAGTAGGGGGGAGTCATTGGTTGTTAGGACATGGGTGGGTGTCGGCTTCTAACAACCAGCGACCAGCAATGAAAAAGCATGCAAAAACAAATCTAAAACATATATGCCTTTCTAGCGCAGCACAATAAAAGCGTGTTAATAAACGCAATATGCATTTTTTTTTAAAAACGCATACCATGCTTTTAAGTGCACCAGCGTGAATGGACCCTAAATGTGTAAATTATTCACTGAGGAACAATTTTTCCTGATAAGTTTAAACTAGCTACATAGAATATTTGATTTTCCTGCTTTGCGGGTGATGGCTGGGAAAATCGATGTACCTACTAGAATCTACGTGTTTGAAAAAGGTTTTCAAATTGATCTTTTTGAATCAGGGGCGTAACTACAGGGGTCGCAGGGGTTGCAATGGCAACCGGGCCCCATGCTCCAGGGGGCCCATGTGCCTCCCTTGTACACCTGGATAGGAGGGATGGCAGAGACGGCATTTAGAGGAACCAATCTCCTCCATTTTCCTCCTAATGCAGGAGGTTCCTCTATATGCTGCCCCCGCCACCTCTCCTATCCAGTTTACTTGTCTTCTGCTGTTCCCAGGGTCCCTGTGTGCCTCCCTGGTCCCCCCCACAGAGCTGCTGTCTTCCCCCCCTCCTCTCTCCTGCCATCTGCTGTAGAAGATGTCATGATGGAGAGATGGGAACGGGTCGGTAAATTTGTCATTTACTGGCTCCTTCCTTTTCAGAATGGACAGAGTCAGTGATTGATACCAATTGGTTCATTCATAACTGAAGCATAGTAAACTGTTTTTACTATACTTCCGTTTCTGAATGAATGAGAGGCTCGGTACTCAACTATTCGTTTATTCGGTGGGACCGTACTAAATGGCCTGCGACGGGAGTAATGGGCCCCAGGATCAGTGGGAAAAAGGAAGGGCCCATGGCCAGGGGTCAGGGAGGCCCTTCATAATTTCTTGCACCGGGGTCCTGAAGGTTCTCGTTACGCCTCTGATTTAAATTATGAGATGTAGAGTTGCAGATCTAGAAAGTAAATAGAGTTATGATTAATGGTGAAGGTGAAACTTCCTTCATATGTTGAATTTGGCTCCATCTCATCTCAGAATTAAATATCAATATTTCTTTAAGAGAAGATAATGTTGGGTTCAAAGCAGGTATCAGGATGAAATAGTCTGGATTCTCTGTACACTGCAAAATATTCGATAGCTATATAATGGAGGCATCAGGTTTGCAGACAGGAACTTAGCACAGAGACAGTGGGAGCCCCTCATAATGGGCACAGCAGGCGTTCAGACCTGGGAACTCAGCACAGGGATGGGGGAAACTCCTCATAATGGGCACAGCAGGCGTTCAGACCCGGGAACTCAGCACAGGGATGGTGGGGACCCCTCATAATGGGCACAGCGGGTGTACAGACCCGGGAGCTCAGCACAGGGATGGTGGGAACCCCTCATAATGGGCACAGCAGGCGTTCAGACCCGGGAACTCAGCACAGGGATGGTGGGGACCCCTCATAATGGGTACAGCGGGTGTACAGACCCGGGAACTCAGCACAGGGATGGTGGGGACCCCTCATAATGGGTACAGCGGGTGTACAGACCCGGGAACTCAGCACAGGGATGGTGGGAACCCCTTATAATGGGCACAGCAGGCGTTCAGACCTGGGAACTCAGCACAGGGATGGTGGAAACCCCTCATAATGTGCACAGCAGGCGTTCAGACCTGGGAACTCAGCACAGGGATGGTGGAAACTCCTCATAATGGGCACAGCAGGCGTTCAGACCTGGGAACTCAGCACAGGGGTGGTGGGAACCCCTCATAATGTGCACAGCAGGCGTTCAGACCTGGGAACTCAGCACAGGGATGGTGGGAACCCCTCATAATGGGCACAGCAGACATTCAGACCCAGGAACTCAGCACAGGGATAGTAGGGACCCCTCATAATGGGCACAGCAGGCGTACAGACGAAGGAACTCAGCACAGGGATGGTGGGAACTCCTTATAATGGGCACAACAGGTGTACAAACCAGGGAACTCAGCACAAGGATTCCATTTTCTAGAGATCATCATGTAGATAAAGATAGACTGAGGCTCTACATGATCTCTTTAATATACAAGGATTAGTAACAGTGCAAGCTTGAAGAAGGTAATTACTACTATTTACACAATAGATATAGCAGCAGGTGTGCAGACCTGCAAGCATTGTGTGAACCCCTCATAATGGGCACAGCTGGTGTCCAGACCTGGTAACTAAGCACAGGGATGGTGGGAACCCCTCATACTGGACACATCAGGTGTACAGACCTAGGAACTCAGCACAGGGATGGTGGGGGCCCCTCATAGTGGACACATCAGGTGTACAGACCTAGGAACTCAGCACAGGGATGGTGAGGACCCCTCATACTGGACACATCAGGGGTACAGACCTAGGAACTCAGCACAGGGATGGTGGAAATCCCTCATACTGGACACATCAGGTGTACAGACCTAGGAACTCAGCACAGGGATGGTGGAAACCCTTCAAACTGGACACATCAGGGGTACAGACCTAGGAACTCAGCACAGGGATGGTGGAAACCCCTCATACTGGACACATCAGGTGTACAGACCTAGGAACTCAGCACAGGGATGGTGGGGACCCCTCGTACTGGACACATCAGGTGTACAGACCTGGCAACTCAGCACGGAGATGGTGGAAACCCCTCATACTGGACACAGAGGGTGTACAGACCCAGGAACTCATCACAGGGATGGTGGAAACCCCTCATACTGGACACAGAGGGTGTACAGACCTAGGAACTCAGCACAGGGATGGTGGAAACCCCTCATAATGGGCACAGCGGGTGTACAGACCTAGGAACTCAGCACAGGGATGGTGGAAACCCCTCATACTGGACACAGAGGGTGTACAGACCTAGGAACTCAGCACAGGGATGGTGGAAACCCCTCATAATGGGCACAGCGGGTGTACAGACCTAGGAACTCAGCACAGGGATGGTGGAAACCCCTCATACTGGACACAGCAGGTGTACAGACCTAGGAACTCAGCACGGGGATGGTGGAAACCCCTCATACTGGACACAGAGGGTGTACAGACCTAGGAACTCAGCACGGGGATGGTGAAAACCCAACATATTTGGCACAGCAGATGTACAGACCTTTGAACTAAGCACGGGTATGATTAACCCCTCATATTGGGCACGGCAATTGTGCAGATCGGAGAATGGTGGGAAGCTTCATAATGGGCACAACAGGTGGGCAGACCCGGGAACTAAGTAGACGAAGGCAGGCTGGGGATCTATGTGATCTCTTTAATGTACAAGGATTAGTGAGATGGGAAGTCTGTAGAAGGCCATTACTACCTTTAGCACAATTATATATAAATAACAGAAAGGAATGATCACTTACCTGCCAGGAGTAGCAAGCCAATGAAATATTTTGTGTTCTCCACCATGTTCCTCCGCTCTGCTCCCTTCACATACAACTGACCGGGTTCACTACCAGCAGCCCCTTCTACAGCTCCATCAGAAAATGTGGACAAACCTGTTCTATGGGACGTTTCCTTCTCTTTTTTTGAATCCTAACCATAAAATCTTCATTGGTTACAATCACACAACCCCTGCAGTCATCATGGGAGGCGATGTCTTCTGCTAGAAACCAGTTTCAACAGAAACCAGTTCAAAAAGAAAAATTTCCGGTGCAATTTTTCTTTTCTGTTGACTCGAGTCTATTCTAGCCCATGCTGGTGTAATTACAGTGGTTTAGTGTACCTGGGGGGCACGGATACAGCACCCAGCCCCGCTACCTGCAGCCTATGAAAGTCTAAGGCAGGCTGAAAGACACTGTGGGTGGACAGGGTAATGCTGTGCCTAGTGGAACTCTTGTCTAGGACCCAATGCAATTCAGGGATAAGTGCCCAGAAGGTAGGTTTTCTGAATTCTGGGCATTCCTCTCTGAATACATAGAGCCCTAAACGTAGGTGCCACTCAGTACAGCGTTCAGCCCTGTCCAGCCGCAGAGTATTTTACTTAGACATGTGCAATTCTTTTCCTTCCAAAATCGTTTTTTCATTTTTTTTTTTTTAACAAAATTTTTATTGATTTTTACATCAGTACATTGTACAAAGAACAAAGAAAAGAAATATTAGCGCTTGGTACAGAAGTATAGTTCACTGGTAGTATAAATGTTCATTGATTAACCACTTCAGCCCCGGAAGGATTTCCCACGTTGGGACCAGAGCACTTTTTGCGATTCGGCGCTGCGTCGCTTTAACTGACAATTGCACGGTCGTGCAACGTTGTACCCAAACGAAATTTGCGTCCTTTTTTTCCCCACAAATAGAGCTTTCTTTTGGTGGTATTTGATCCCCTCTGCGTCAAACAAAATAAGAGCGACCATTTTGAAAAAAAAAAACAAATTTCTTACTTTTTGCTAAAATACAAATCCAAAAAAAAAAAATATAAAAAAACATTTTTTCATCGGTTTTGGCCCGATTTATATTCTTCCTCATATTTTTGATAAAAAAAATCGCAATCGGCGTCTATTGATTGGTTTGCGCAAAAGTGGCCGCGTTTACGGATGGTGAGAATTCATTTCTGGGGTTTTAATTTTTTTTTATTTTTTACTAGTAATGGCGGCGGTCTGCGATTTTTAGCGGTACTGCGATATTGCAGCGGCCATGTCGGACATTTTTTACACATTTTTGGGACCAATGACATTTATTCAGCGATCAGAAATTTAAATGTCCACTAATTACTGTGTAAATCTCATTGGCAGGGAAGGAGTTAACCTGCAGAGGGAGATCTAGGGGTTAACTGTGTTCCCTGGGTGTTCTTACTGTGGGGGGCTTGGGCTTCCATGGGCATGAGAGATCTAACTGATCCCAGTGACAGGGATCAGTAGATCTCCCATGCCCCCACTAACAGAGTGGGGAACCGCCATGTTTACATCGGCGGTTCCCCGTTCTTTGCCTTGGCCGCTCATCGCGGCTCGCCGGTGGACATCGGGTCCGCCCAAGCCGCAGCCACACTCCTCAGGAGTGCGGCGGGCGTGCGCGCGCTCCCTAGTGGCCACTCGCAGATCGCCTTTTTTTACGTCGATTCGCGCCCAGCGTCCACACTGCCGCCGTAAATAGACGGTAGGCAGTGTGCAACTTCTTAAAGGAGGAAGAATGCATACATTTGTATTTCCACACGTACATAAGACAGCTTAGCAGACCTTTTCGTATAGTCTACAATTATTGCAATGTCTGGTATGATATTGGGACAAATAATATGTTTCAACACATGAACCAGCTATCTCTCTTGGGTTGGAACCCGTTCTCTACAAGTATTCAAAGGATGGATTCAATATTTCTATGGTGTCTAGGCGTAGCGCCATATTCCCCAGTGCTTAATGAATTTTTTGTAAGATAATGGAGTTTATCGCTAGTGCTTTTTCGTATATTCTGTTCATATTTGTTTTCTCTGTTACTTCTGAGAGGTTTGGAGCTAGCTGAGATTTCCATTTGGAGAGGATAGTGGATCTGGCCGCAAGCAATATGTGGAATTCGTATGGAAAGTCCTCTATTCCTAGGTTTAATATTGCAAGCGATGGGCATGCCTGCGTGATAATACCTGTGCTTCCGGAGATCAGCTTGTGTCCAGAAACGTGTTATAGCAAAGCACCCCCACATTACGTGCAGCAGATTCCCCACTTGTCCACATTTGCGCCAGCATTTGCGCCAGAATTTTGCCACTCTGTAAGGAGTGTAGTACCACCTATTAGTGATTTTTAAGGTAATTTCCCAGTGGGTATTGCATTTGGATGATTTAGCAATGGTGTGGAGGGCCTTCTTCCATTTTTCCTGGGGGTATGTGTGTCCTAGTTCTTTCTCACACTTATCTATGGGATTGGATTTTTGAAAGGTTAAGGTGTTTGGAGAAGTGTGTAAAAGAGGGATATTCCCTTGGTTTTGGGCATAGTTCGTTATAAAATTCCCATGCTTTGGGATGTGTGAGTCAGCCCTTGAGTGGGTTTTTTGACAGGAAGTGTAAGATCCGGAAAGTTGTAAATAGTGTTTGGGGAGGTAGTTTGTATACCTTAGTGATATTGTCTACTGTCTTTAGTCCGTCTTTTTTGTAAAACTGATCTCTGTGAGGCCTGCTTTACTGAGGGAGCTGGTGTCCAACATGGTGATCGTGGTTTCTAGTATGTTGATGGGTATTCTGACTTTCTGTGAGATGTCTTGAATGGCGTGTTTTTTTTGAGAGATACCTCCATGCCCTGAGTGAAACACAAGGAAAGAGGCGCTTCTAAGAGGAGACTGTATATCCAGTTTAATAAAAAGTATAAAAATGGCAACTCACAAACAGGCATCAATTAAGCATGTTGAAATTAGTATCTCGTTGATAGGAGAGGCCAGCAGCTCGACACCCAGATCGTATGCTGTGTTTTAAGTCCAGTAAAGAAGTGACTCAGCGTCCATTGCCGGCATGGACGCCAGAACGAGGCTTGGAAAGCACAACAGTGGGTCGCAGCGGCGTGATGTCACCATAGTGTGACGCGTTTCTGAGTGTTCGGTCTACAGGGAGAAGCGACCGCGCTCTTTCATGAGGCACATCTGACGCCGAGTCACTTCTTTACTGGACTTAGAACACAGCATACGATCTCTAAGCAACAGCTGGAAGAACCTTTCCCTATAGAACTTGGAGATGATTTTAGAACAATATTCTGTCCCTTAAAGCAACAGCTGGAACCTTTCCCTATAGAACTTGGAGATGATTTTAGAACAATATTCTGTCCCTTAAAGCAACAGCTGGAAGAACCTTTCCCTATAGAACTTGGAGATGATTTTAGAACAATAATCCGTCCCTTAACCACTTGCCGACCGCCGATCGGCATCTGACGGCGGCAAAGTGGCTCTGTAAGGCCCGCGTGCTCACTGTGTCCGGGGAGGGCCAGGGAGCGGGTGCGGCGGCTTCGATTGCCGCCGGCCACCCGCGATGCCCCCCCCCGGAGTGAAGGAGCGGAGGTCCGTGTATGTAAACACGGACCTCCGTTCTGTGAAGGGGGAAGGGATGTGATCACAGCCTTCCTGTACGTGGAGGCTGTGACCACTTCCCTTCCCCAGCTAGGGCAGTCCCCATACAGTTAGAACACACCCAGTTAACCCTTAGAGCGCCCCCTGCAGGTTAACCCCTTCACTGCCAATGGCATTTACACAGTAATCAGTGCATTTTTATAGCACTGATCGCTGTATAAATGCCAATGGTCCCAAAAAAGTGTCAAAATGTTCCGCCATGTCCGCTGAAATATCGCAGTACCGCTAAAATTTGCAGATCGCCGCCATTATTAGTAAAAAATAAAAAAAAATAAAAACCCCAAAAATGAATTCTCATCATCCGTAAACGCGACCACTTTTGCGCAAACCAATCAATAAACGCCGATTGCGATTTTTTTTTATCGCAAATATGATGAAGAATATAAATCGGCCAAAAACTGTGAAAAAAAATGTTTTTTTATTTTTTTTTTTTTGGATTTGGATTTTAGCAAAAAGTAAGAAATCTGTGGGTTTTTTTGCAAAATTGTCGCTCTTCTTTTGTTTATAGCGGCGATCAGAAATGACGCAGAGGTGATCAAATACCACCAAAAGAAAGCTCTATTTGTGGGAAAAAAAGGACGCAAATTTCGTTTGGGTACAATGTCGCACGACCGCGCAATTGTCAGTTAAAGCGATGCAGCGCCGAATCGCAAAAAGGGCTCCGGTCCTAAAGCTGGAAATCCTTCCGGTCCTTAAGTGGTTAAAGCAACAGCTGGGACCTTTCCCTATAGAACTTGGAGATGATTTTAGAACAATAATCTGTCCCTCTAAGCAGTAGACTCTACCTAGTCCAGTCAGATCGTTCTGTGCAGCAGGATGAGGTCTGCATTCTGTCCCTCAAAGCAGCAGTACTAATCTCTACCTAGTCCACAATCAGATCGTTCAGTAATGCAGGATGAGATGTTCTATAATATCTGCAATCTGTCCCTCCCAGAGCCAGCAGCATCCTCTCCCTAAACTATCCTGAGAGCATATGACATGTAGCACGGTGACTCCAGCCCCATATAGAGGCTGGGTCACATGATGCACTGGCCAATCACAGCCATGCCATTAGTAGGCATGGCTGTGATGGCTTCTAAGGGCAAACCAGTGAAACGCTTGTTGATTGGCTGCCCTTGGCAGCTATTCAACATGTGGAATCACATACCAGAACCCTGAACTCAAACCCAAACTTTTTTTGAAAAGTCCGGGTTCGGGTCCGGGTCCCGAACACCCCAAAGTTCAGTACGAACCCGAACTTTACAGTTCGGGGTCGCTCAACTCTAATCAGGATGGCCGCATGGTCCAACCAAGTTATGTGGAAGAGAAATCTCTCTGGAGAAGCCACAGGTCAGTTATAAACATGTCAATACAAGAGTATGACCGATGCTTGGAGGAAAAGAAGGTGAAATCCTTTTCTGAGTGGTGTAGGCACCTCTAGACATCATACACACCCTCCCTGTGAAACACATAGTTAAGAGACATTGATCTCCCTGTGGTATCCGAAGATGTGTGCATACAGGGATCACTTGTTAAATTAAAATTGCCACACATTAATAAGTGCCCATACCTACTCATGGGAGCCTCTTGAATAACCTGAGGATAAAGTGGATCTGATGGGTACTGGGCACATATACAGTCACCAGGGTGAGGGGGATTTCGTTTATGTCACATTCTATTATTATATATCTTCCCTCAGTGTCCAGAGTGGAAGTCTTTAAGTGAAAGGTGACTGAGTTGCTTATCGCCAGCATCACCCCTCTTTTTTTCTGTTGGGCATTGGATTCATTACGTTCCATTCGTTTAGATGCGGCATTCATTATTTCAGGTAATTTGTAACTTCGGATTCGTATTCGTTACGTTCATTAATGGTCAAATTTGAAAGGAAATTCCAATACCTATAATTTAATGGTTAGTAATAGTTATTATTAGTTAGTTAGTTATTATTTAGAATTTTCGGATTTTCGGATTTTTGAATTTACGAATTTGCAAATTAATTCGAAATAACAAATTTCAATCATAACGAATGACCCGAAAAATTTAAAAAAAAAAAGAAACTGAACAAATTCTTCATCAGTGCACATATCTAATTTTTACCTGCTGTAGACTTTGACAGGCAGCATCTTTTGCCATTTTTATTATTATTATTATACAGGATTTATATAGCTCCAACAGTTTGTGCAGCGCTTTACAATAAAGAAGGGACACAGTACAATTACAATACAGTTCAATACAGAAGGAATAGGAGGGCCCTGCTTGTGGAGCTTACAATCTAAAAGGAGGGGGAGGTGGTACAAAAGGTAATGGCTGCAGGGGATGATCTGATAGAGGTGACTCAAGCACAGTTCTTATGTGGAGGTGGGGGAGGCTTCCCTGAATAAGTGAGTTTTCATGGATCGCCTAAAGGCGGACAGGGTGGGGGCTGACCAGACATTCTGGGGCCGGAAGTTCCAGAGGATGGGAGAGGCCCTGGAGAAGTCCTGGAGGTGAACATGGGAGGAGGTAACAAGGGAGCTAGAGAGCAGGAGGTCCTGGGAGGAGCGGAGAGGACGATTAGGGTGATATCTGCAGATGAGGTTGGTGATGTAGCTGGGGAAATGTTGTGGATGGCCTTAAATGTTGTGGTTAGTATTTTAAATTTTACATGGTGGGTAGGGGAAGCCAGTGAAGGGATTGGCAGAGCGGGGCAGCAGACGTGGATCGGTTAGTAAGGTGTACAAGTCTGGCAGCAGCATTCATGATAGACTGAAGGGGGATAGCCTGTGTAAGGGTCGGCCAGTGAGGAGAGAGTTGCAGTAATCATGGTGGGAAATAACCAAGGAGTGAATAAGTTGTTTTTGGTGTCGTAAGTCAGGAAGGGGCAAATTCTGGAGATGTTGCAGGGGTTAAGGCGGCAAGATATAGCCAGTGATTGGATGTGGGGGCTAAAAGAGAGGTCAGAGTCTAGGATTACACCCAGCACCCTGGCATGTGTGGAGGGACCAGTGGTTGTGCCGTTGATCTCAATGGTAAAGTACCGGGGAGGGGACTGGGGAGGAGGAAATATTACAAGCTCAGTTTTAGAAAGATTGAGGAAGTGGCGTGACATCCATACCGATATGTCATTCAGTAAGTTGGTAATGCGTGAGGAGATTGAGGTGCAGAGTTGAGGAGTCGAGATATAGATCTGGGTGTCGTCAGCATAGAGGTGGAATTTGAAGCCATGGGAAGTTATCAACTGGCCCAGGGAAGAGGTATAGAGGGTGAAAAAGAGGGGCCCAAGGACAGAGCCTTGGGGTACCCCAACAGAAAGAGACAGAGGAGCGGAGGAGATGTTGTTGTATGTGACACTGAAGGTGCGCTGAGATAAATAGGAGGAGAACCAGGAAAGAGCAGTCACAGAGGCCAAGGTAGTGGAGTTTATTGAGGAGGAGTGGGTGGTCAACTGTGTCAGAGGCAGCAGAGAGGTCTAAGAGTCTGAATATGGAGTACTGGCCATTGGTTTATTGTCCAGAAGGATGTCACTCCTATGCACATGGGGAGTACATTCATCTCAGCAGATGCCAAAATTGTAACGCGTACCAGCTTAGTGTATGTTGTAAAGAAGCAAGAATACTTTATATAGCATATCTCTTCTGCAGTAAAAATCCAGACTGTTCGCACATCTTAAATTAGTGAGTCAAGTTCCGCTTTGAGAGTTTTTCCGCCTACTTTTACTCAAAAGAATGTTCCTTTACATCAGGTTTCCCACACAGGGGTTCAGCATCACACAGGATACAAAGCAAAGAACACCCTTCTGGTAGAACTTCTTTGTCCCACAGTCTCCACCAGTGGTGGCCACTCATGCAGGTCCCACGGGCGCCGCCCCCTGTCCATGTGCCTGGCCCCCTAATCTACATGCAGGGTGCATGAAGCAGGTGATTAGAGCCTATGGCTCTAATAGGCTTCAAAATAGGGTGGACTCGGGGCGCAGAGCACTTCACCCTGAGACCACCCACTTTTATGACAATAGAGCATTAATATTCGTTAATGCCTTCCTGTTTTTCCTCCCGACCAATCCCAGCCAATCAGCTGATCCTGAGGCCCAACTGGCTAGGAGTCCTAAGACCCCATTGGCCGGATTCCAGGTCTCCTGATTGGGCGGGAGGAGACCGCCACAACTCAGGGAGAGAGACGCAGGGATGAAGGTACGTGCGGGGCTAGTTTGAAGGTACGTGTGGGGTTTGTGGTGGTGGTTGGATGGATAGATGGCTGGTGGGGGCGCTGGCTGACTGGGTGGGGGCTGCGGGCAGCCCTTACCCTCCAGGAAATTTGAGCGCCAGCCACCACTGGTCTCCACACAGACTTTCACGACTCTCAGATGATGGCTTGGTCAGCTTGCTTGTCTTTACGACCAGAAACAGCAGAACACAAACACACACTCTGCTGTCCCTTACAGCACGACTCTCTTCGGCAAGGGAAGCCCTGAACCCAAGTCAGCTCACAAAGAAAAAAACCTGAGCACAGCTGAATAATAATGAAGTCTGGCTACCAGGTAAGATGGGGACCCAGGTTTGGAGGCTTTTTTCCACCCACAGCTCTACAAAGCCTCAGGGCTCCGAGACACATCACAGGATCTAATGTTTATAGGAAACAACAAATTAGCTTCCTTCATACAAGTCATCAACCCCAGAGCTCTTTGCCATTTGTGGGTGAGAAACCTAAACCTAGATGACATATCAACAATCCTGCAGCCATAGGCGTGCGCAGGGGGTGTGCTGGGTGTGCCAGGGCACACCCTAATCACCCTGTGCACAAAGGCCAATGATAAGGCAGTACAGCCTGCCCTCCTATACCGGGCCCATGTCCTATTAGTTCAAAAGGGGGCCCAGGAGGACCGGCTGTATTGCCTTTTGCAGATATCGCTCCTCTTGTTCCTCCCATTGCAGCGCTGCAAGCTCCTCCTCCTTTCTTTACCTCCGGCTGTGCTGTAGGGAGATTCTAGCATCTGTGCCTCCATCCTCTTCTCAGTCCCCTTTTCAGTCTTAAATGTAAGACATCAAGGATCTGTACCGTTAAAAAAAAATGTAAAAAATTGTAAAAAATTTAAAAAATATATATAAATACATTTTAAAAATAATAAAAAAAAAAGAAAATAGTACTCGTCCACATGTGCTTTGCACTCGCCACTGTCTAGCTAGTGTCTCTGTTGCTCTATGGGTGCACACCCTAATGT
Source organism: Glandirana rugosa (assembly GCA_018402905.1). Taxonomy (NCBI): domain Eukaryota; kingdom Metazoa; phylum Chordata; class Amphibia; order Anura; family Ranidae; genus Glandirana; species Glandirana rugosa. Next base: position 53,777 of record BLSH010191327.1, read on the forward strand.
AATAGGCTAGGCACACCTATGCCTGCAGCCAGTACCTCACATCTGGTCCAGGACTCCTTGTTCTATATTTATATGTTCAGGGTTTATATTTTGGAGGGGGGTATATTTTATTTTATTTGTTAATTTAATTTAGCTAGGGATTTTTTATTTTGTGGTTTGCACAAAAGGTGCTCCTTCTTTGAAGCACTTTGCAGCATACTTGTGCAGTAAAAAGGAAAAAGAGCAAACAAATAATAAACCAAAATTAATATATATATATATTTTTTTTTTTTTTTAATAATTAGACATGTGCAATTAGTTCTGAACTAATTTTTTGGCAAAATTCTGAATTTTTGTTAATTCGGAGACGTCCACATAACAAAAAAAAGTAGCTAAATTTTCAGAAACACATTTTTGAAAATCGGAGAGAACGAAAATCCAAAATCCGAAAATCTGAATGAACGAAAATCCGAAATTTGAAAATCCGACAATACAAAAGAATGAAAATCGGAAAATAAGAACGAAAATCCTAAAATTTAAAAGAACAAAAGCACAAAAATCCAAAAATTCAAAAGAACGAAAATCCAAAAATAAGAACGAAAATACAAAAATTCAAAAGAATGAACACCGGCAAATAAGATCGAAAATCCGAAGATTTGAAAGAACGAAAATCCGAAAATAAGAACGGAAATCCGAAAATTTGAACATCCTAAAGGACAAAAACCATTCAGATAATTTATATTATAATTAAATTATTATTTTTATTAACCATAACCATTATTATTTTTTTTATTATTATTTATTATTAATAATAATAATAATCATAAAAACTATTAAATTATAGGTAGGTATTGGAATTTACTGTCAAATTTGTTTGCCTGTTAGTGAACGAACCGAATTCAAATTTTACAGAATTCCCAAATTACCGATAATAACAAATACTGCATCTATACGAACGGAGCGAACCAAATTTGAATGTTTCCGAATTTACTAATTTTTTTGAATCACAAAATTTGATTATAACGAATGATGCGAAAAACGAAAAAAAAAGCCAAAAAAGAATAAAACAAAATCTTTTATTTTTCGGCCGTGCACATGTCTAAAAATAATAGGACAGACTCAATGGAGCACTTGTTTTTTTTCTGTTGTCACTCTTCTATGTTTCTTAACCACTTGCCAACTACACTATAGAAAAATGACAGCTACAGTTCTGGGAGGGCGTCATATGACGTCATCACGTGATCGCACCCTGTGCGCCCGCTGCAGTGTTCTCTGTGATTGTGGTAAAGAGACAATCACAGTGGCTCTTTACCCCATGATCAGCTGTGTCCAATCATGATGCAAACACACTGGTTATCAGCATTCTTTTCCTCACACTGCCACAGCGTGAGGAGAGAGCCGGTAACCGATGTGGCCTAGATAAAACCTTCAGGGCCCCAGTGCAAGAAACCATGAAGGGCCCCCCTGCCCCACAACCTGGGCTCTTCCCTCTGAGCCCGGTGGTGGAACTCCAGGGCATGGTCCCAATTATGACCTTTGTGACCCCTGTAGTTGCACCACTGATATCAGTGTTTTTTTCATTTTTGTTATTTTATTTATTATTTTTCTTTACAATATTATTTTTTAGGAGCCTAAACAGACCTCCAATTTTCCACCTTTGAGACAGAGAAGTAGACTGAGGACACAGCCCTCAATCTCCTCCTCTGCAACCTCAGCTACACAGAATAAATGCACAGGGATAGTTCTGTAAAGAGATTCCTGTCCATTCATAAACTGAAGCATAGTAAACACAGTTTACTATGTCACAGTTATAAATGGACAGAGTCGGTGATCTGTATGGATCACTGACTCTCCATTCAGAAAAAGACCGGCCCCTTCCCCGCTCTCCATCTTGACAGATCCGCCACAGCAGCTGGCAAGAGAGGGGACAGGGGAACCCGGCAGAGCTGCAGAGAACAAGGGGGGGTCCTGGAAAGAGCACGGGGAGACTGGAGAGCACACAGAGGGCAGTGGAAAAAAGCTGGATAGAAGGAGGGACTGGAACTGCTAGACCCCCCCCCCCTGTCCTCCAGCCACCACACACAGGTACTGCTAGACCCCCCCTGTCCTCCACCCACGCGCTGATACTTCTATACCCCCCCCTGCTTCCAGCCACCCTGCTGTTACTGTTGTTTCCTTCCCCACCATCTTCAGTGACCCCACACTGGTACTGCTGCCCCCCCCCCCATCCTTCAGCCAAACCACTGCTAGACCCCTCTCTGTCCTCTAGCCACCCCATGCTGGTACTGCTGTACCACCCCAGCATCCAGTGACACCCAAGTGGGGGATGGGGTCCTGTCCCCAGGGGAGATGGGGTCCCTGTCCCCAGGGGAGATGGGGTCCCTGTCCCTAAGCAAGATGGGGTCCCTGTCCCCAGGGCTGTTGGGAACACCTTCCCCAGGGCAGGTGGGAGCCCTGTTCCCAGAACAGATGGGTGCCCTGTCCCCAGGGCAGGTGGGGGCCCTGACCCCAGGGTATATGGAGTGGGGTATGGGTGGTTCCCCAGGGCAGATGGGCTCTCTGTCCCCAGGGCAGATGGAAGCCCTATCCCCAGGCCAGATGGGCTCCCTGTCCCTAAGGCAGATGGGGCCCTGTCCCCAGGGTAGATGGAGTGTGGTATGGGTTGTTCCCCAGGGCAGATGGGCTCTCTGTCCCCAGGGAAAAGGAGGTCCCTCTCTCCAGGGGAGATGGGGTCCCTGTCCCTAAGCAAGATGGGGTCCCTGTCCCCAGGGCAGATGCGGGCCCTGTCCCCAGGGTAGATGGAGTGGGGTATGGGTGGTTCCCCAGGGCAGGTGGGCTCTCTGTCCCCAGGGCAGATGGGCTCTCTCTCCCCAGGGCAGATGGGGGCCCTGTCCCCAGGGCAAATGGACTCCCTGTCCCCAGGGAAAATGAGGTCTCTCTCCCCAGGGGAGATAGGGTCCCTGTCCCTAAGCAAGATGGGGTCCCTGTCCCCAGAGCAGATGCGGGCCCTGTCCCCAGGGTAGATGGAGTGGGGTATGAGTGGTTCCCCAGGGAAGATGGGCTCTCTCTCCCCAGGGCCGATGGGCTCTCTCTCCCCAGGGCAGATGGGGGCCCTGTCCCCAGGGCAGATGGAGTGGGGTATGAGTCGTTTCACTCACCGTGACTAAGCTGCACGGTTGGGTTGATGGAGCACAGGCACTAATAGGATGCATACTGTGCTGTGGCAAGCATGTATCCATGGTCCGCTGGGCTCCCGCCAGCAGCACAGACAGGACTGATCAGCATGGGAAGCCACATCACTCTCCGAGGGAGATCTGTGTGTATGACAGGGAGAAGAGGGTGCAGGGCTGAGAGACAAGCTTGCAGCATCCTCCGGGGAGTTGGCTCTCATAGGGCTGCATGATGCCTCTGTGTGCTGGATGTTTAGGAGAAGCATGCGCCAAAGGGCTGAGCCTGGGCTCTGTTACAAAGGAGTGGATGGAGTGACTCACGGAGTTGGGGCGGGACTCTGGCTAGATGGACACTGGACCGAATAGCGCTGTATGGGGAAGGAGAGAGGGACCGGAGAAGCCGGCCGAAGAGACGCAGGTGTGGGATTGTGAAATTATCAGCCAGTGTGGAAGAGCAGGGAGCTTTGCTACACACGCCATCCACCAGCCACTCGGGTGCTCGTACTACAACCCACCCAGCTGCCTATGCTGGCTCAAGCTGGCACCAGCCTTATGTAAAGGGGGGCCGCACAGGCCCCCTGCAGCATGGGGCCGGGTAGCAATTGCAATCCCTGCACCCTCTGTAGCTATGCCCCTGGGTAACCGGCTAGTGTGAAAAGGGATTTTTGCACTGATAATCAGGGCACTGATGATTAGTGTCCTGATTATCAGTGCAGCCCCAATAGTGCCCACTGTAGCACCCTCTAGCGGTAGTGCAGGCAAATTCTATTCTCGCCCAGGGCTAAGCTTGAGCCATGGAATCTGGGTCAGGGTTACTAGAGTTAAGGGCTGAATGACTCATCCTAGCAGCTCTCTGGTGCCTCCCCGTTGTTCTAGAATATTGGAGAATGTTCTAGAAATGAGTGGGTGGATGCTAGAAGGGTTGTCTTGCATATTTAGGGGCCCTTAGCCAATCCCCAGGAAGTGGGCCTGCCAAGGGACTAAGGAACCCATAAGTAGACATGAGCCATTTCAGCAGGGGTATCAGGTGGAAGATGGAGAAACAGTGCTGAGAGAGTCTGTTGGTGGGGTTTTACCTCGGCCTGGAGCTCGGGAAGCTGGCCTGGAAGGATCCCACCAAAGGAAGCAGTTGGAGGTAAGCTTTCTGGAAAGGCAGTGGGAGCAAAGAGAGACAGAGTGAGTAGATCAGTATGGTGCAGGGACAGACAACGGAAGAGACTGACAGCTGTAGCAGGTCTCTCTTGAAGAAAGCGGTGTGCCAAGTCTTCGTCTATCTTTTCCCTGGGAAGTCTCCAGTGTGTCAGTCAGGTAGACTGGGAAGAAGGAGCAGCCAGGTGGGCTGGTGAAGTGGCAGCCAGGTGGGCTAGCATTTCTGTGGGAAGTAGAGCTGGCACCAGTGTCTACGGGAAAGCAGATGGTGATGTAGGATGTTGTTCACTCCACATATGGTATTTTCTCCAAGGGACTGAGAGTCACAGCCTCTGAGGGGCTGTTGCTGAGCTGACAGCGCTGAAAGCTGAAAATTGGTTAGTATAAGTAATGTATATGTAATGTATATGAAAAGTTAGTATAATGCTTTTTGCTGTCGAAAACATTATACTAATGCTGATCGTTCGCTGTACTAAATGTTTCTTCTGATCTTATTGTGTGTACAGGCCTTTAGGGTAGAGATTTTGCATAAGCAAGGTGTTTGTGTTACCCATTTCCCGGTTGGCTGAAAGGTCAGGCGATCCTATTGGACGCCTTGGAGGAGGAGGCGGGGGACGCATGCCGGAAGCCGCCGTGATCCACACCACAGAAGGAGAAGGACAGCTGCCGCTCAATGGACACGCCCACTTGCTAGATGGGGTAAGAGCGAGGCTTTGATGTCCTGACTGCCCTCCCGGGAGGGGGGCGCTGTTTGCCGCCCCCCAAAAGAAAAAAACACCAGCCGCCACTGTACCTGAGGCAGGTTCAGCAAAGTTTACTGATGTTTGGGTGCTGTCTCCCAATCCCATTGAAGTCAATGGGAGCTAAATGAAAATTCCCATCATTCTTAGCATCATCCAGTGTCCAAATGTCATAGTTTCCATTTTAAATCAATGAAAAACTTTTGACCAGCAGAGAAAATAGCATAAAAACTTTTATTTTTTTTGTCTAATTCACATATAACGGATATACATGCACTTTCACTGGGCAAGTTGCTATGAAAATGTTCTTGTAATTAAACCCCCTCAGTCTTTAGCATCAGCAGGGGTTGTGCACTCATTAGTAATCCAAGACTGGGTTTCATTTAACCACACTCTTCCCAGCCTATAGCAGAATGATGGCCAGGCGGTGTTTCATTATCCTGACTGGGCGTCTGACACACCGCATCTCCGATCTCGGTAAACAGCCTATGACGTAGGCTCTGTACCATGTGATCAGCTGTGTCCAATCAAAGCTGATCACATCATAACCAGGAAGTGCCGGTTATTGGCTTTTCCTCTATTCGCACTGACAAGGCGTGAGTAGAGGAGAGACGATCAGCGGCTCTCCTGACGTGGGGGGTCTGCGCTGATAATCAGTGCGTTGATTACCAGTGCAGACCCATCAGCGGTGCCCACAATGATGCCCACAAGTGCCCACCTAGAGTGCCAGTTTGTGCTTACCAGGGATGTCAATCAGTGTCCATCAGGGATGACAATTAGCCAATGAACAGGCCTTAGCTTTGTTTTTGTATTTTATTGAGGGGAATTTAACTTGGATGGAGAATAGGAAATTTGGGATGCCCAGTAGAATTTGAACAGTTCTTGATGGGACAATTTATATACACTCCGGTATATACACTCCTCTCTTCCTCCAGCACACTACTTGCTTAACTTCCCAGGCAGTGCTAGCATTTGAAAGTTCAGGCCTAGCATTAACTTCACTAGGCCTTAGCAACTGCCTTTTGCAGGCAGGGACCGCGGGCCCCTATGGTGTAGCAGAAAATTGAAACAGTTCCTTTGCTAGCTGTCCTGACTTGGTGGACTACTGATCCCAGTCAGGCCTCTTCAGGCACTACCAGCCCTCCTGGCTGTAGCTGCCTGACTCCACTGCCCATGACATTGCAGCCCACACTACTGGGTCTGCACCCATCCCAGACTGCATGCTCCCAGTCCTCTCAGGTGTGCCTCCCCAGTCCTCCCGACTGCAATGCCACTCCCCAGCCCTCCTGGTGACTTGCCTGGCAATACTAGCTCCTGCTGTCCTTATTTGCTCCTCTTGTTCCTCCTGTCCGGATCCTTTATGCCTTCCTGAAAGGGTCCATCCTGCATCAGAGCCCAAGGTCACCCACCCCAGATTGGGGAGACTGGGGAGCTCCCTCAAAGGCCCCGACAACTTAGTACTCCATCTTTAGTTCATCCACCCTTAACTCTCCTCCCCAGCTGGGTTAACCCTGGGTATTTAAGGAGGCCTGCCCCCTCCCAATCATTGGTCAGGGCTCCCTAGAATACCCCAGACAGCCCCACCTCTCTTCCCCTCCTCTTCTTCTAGCACTTTCTAGAAGCAAGATGGAGGTAACCGAGAAGTGACACCACCTGTGAGTCACCAGCTGCTACTTTGAGCCACTCCCAGCCCATACAGATCAAAACAAACAGGCCTAGGCCTGCCTACATTTATCTGCACTCACCAAAAATCCTACCTCTAGCACCTAGCTAGGTAGAGGGTGCCACATGTATATAGGATTGTATGATTTTTTTCCTCACTTTTATTGGTTGAACTAGATGGCTTGTGTCTTTTTTTTAACCAGACTAACTACCGTATATACTCGAGTATAAGCCGAGTTTTTCAGCACATTTTTTGTGCTGAAAAATGCCCCCCTCGGCTTATACTCGAGTCAGTGTCTGGTCAGAAAACTCTATGTATGTGCGATGAGCGGTGCACATACATAGGCTTGTTGGCTGCAGTGCACAGTGACTGCCAGTGATTGGCTTGTCACTGTCCTGGGGGTGGGGGGGCGGGTCCGGAACGGGAGCGGCTGAACATGCAGTCTGAACAGAAGAGATATGGTAATGTCCCCTGCAATGTACCAGTAATGCCGATTGTCAATGTAATGTAATGTCCCCTATAATGTATTGGTGATTGTCAGTGTAATGTAATGTCCCCTGCAATGTACCAGTAATGCCGATTGTCAGTGTAATGTAATGCCCCCTGTAATGTATTGGTAAATGTAATTTTATTGGTATCTATTTTTATTTTTTAAATTTACCAGTAGTTGCTGCATTTCCCACCCTAGGCTTATACTCGAGTCAATACGTTTTCCCAGTTTTTTGTGGTAAAATTAGGTGCCTCGGCTTATATTCGGGTCGGCTCATATTCGAGTATATACGGTATGTAACTATATATATATATTGCTTGAGGACCTGGACATTCTGTTTGGCAGAAGGGCATGGATCATAA
>BLSH010191327.1:63483-88947 GCA_018402905.1 Glandirana rugosa
TGGGGGAGGGAGGGAAGAGACTAACCAGTTCCATTTCAGCGGACCGTTAAATAAAAATGAAAAAAAATGTTGTATTGTAAAAAAAATTTTGAGGAAAATGTTTTTTATATCTAGATAACAGTTAACCAAAGTCTATAGCTCCTGATGAAGGGGACTGTATCCAGGAAACACGTTGAGCCTCAATAGACTATATGTGTAAAACAATACAGTATTGAGATTGATTGATTTTATAAAGCTAAAATGTATTTTACCATGGTTCTGTACAAGGCTGCATTCACACAGGGGCAACCCAACTTTGGCGCAACCTTGTAACCTTGTTAGGCGATTTCAGCACGACTTCAGGGACTTGAGGCGACTTTACAACACGACTTTTGCCAGGCGACTTTACCTTGACCAATCAGAGAAGGGAGGGAGGGGGTTGCCTAAAAAGAAATTCTATTCTTTATACTGTAAAGTCACTTCCATGTAGATGGGGGATCTGACTTGGAGGCGACTTCTATTGAATCCTATGGGCACGGATAGAAGTCGCCTCCAAGTAGTACAGGAACCTTTTCTGAAGTCGACTTGAAGTTGGAGCGACTTCAGTAGTGTATAAGACAGCTCCCATTCACCTTAATGGGATTTCAGATGTCCAGCAACTTGGGGGCGACTTGAGGCCACTCAAGTCGGATCGCAAGTCGCCCCTGTGTGAATGGGCACTAAATGTGGACTATTGTCTAATTGTAAGTATATTTTGAATAAACATGATACATTTATACAAATTACTGTGCATCAAAAGTCCCATGGCTACATTAGTAATTTAGTCTCGAGATGCTTAACACTGATAAATATGCATTTAAAGCTAAACTCTGGGCACAAAACCTCTCATTTATTTAATTTCCTCATTAGCCACAATGAATATAAATCCACTTTCTGTGCGCCAAATGCCTTTGCAAACCAGATACTACCTTGTAATAGTAGCAGGGACATCATCACTGTGCTGTACATAGCCCGTGCAAAGAGCAGAGCTGTGGGAGGGGTCCTGCTGGCCCCACCCTCTAAAGCAGGGGTAGGGAACCTGCGGCTCTCCAGCTGTTGTAGAACTACATTTCCCATCATGCTTCTGTATCGATCAGTCTTGCAATGCCTCATGGGAAATGTAGTTCTGCAACAGCTGGAGAGCCGCAGGTTGCCTACCCCTGCTCTAAAGGCTGCCTGCAGAAAACTACAGGAGGGGGCGGAGATAAGACCAGTCATCCTACACAAGGAGAGAGAGCAACAGTGACCAGTCTTCATTACGGGAAGCTCCTGCACAAGTTTTGCACTGGATTACTGCACAGATCTGGAAGAAACACACAAAACACCCCAAGATTTAGGGATAAGAATACACATGACAATGCTTGCTTATCCCAGAACTCAGCTTTAGGGGATACTGCAATCTAAAGTCAGTCTCTCAACCTTTTTGACATGGAGGAATCCTTGAAATAGCTTTCCAGGCTCAGGGTACCACTATTAATAATGAAGAACTAGAGCACTGCTCCAGGCCACTGCTCACCTGCCTCTCTAGCCACTGCTCCAAAGCTCCACAAGGTGCAAGCCCAGTTTGCCAGCCATACTAAAGACCATCAATAGAATCTGGATGGCTGCACTCCTTGATGGCTTTATTAATGAATAAAAGCACTATATGCACATCCTGCACACAATGGGGGACAAGAGAAGGTAACATGCTTTATGCCTACCCAGCATGACAAGGTATTAATAAAGCCATCATGAAGTGCAGCGACCTGGATTATATTGGTGTTTCCGTACTATTGACTATATCTACAATACAGTGATGGTCACTGCAAAGAATGCTCCTTGCATTTGTGGTTATTTGGAATAATCCCGCTACAGACAGCTGAAACAATCATTGGTGTCAGCGGTTACTTATCTGAGAGGAAGGAATTGCCCATTGCTCAAGGAACCCCTGGGGACCTTGAGGAACCCTAGTTGAGAAAGGTTGCCTTATGTACTACAAAAATCTTTCAGATATGAAACTGCCATGGTCGCCCGCAGAAGTTTTTTCAGGGGGGGGGGGCATCATTTTAAGGTCACCCATGCTCTGCCCCTTTTTGACAATGTCATTATCACATTATCGCAGTCAGAGACCGCAGTCATTGTACAGGAAACGGTCAGAGACTGCAGACATGGTACAAGAAACGGCCAGAGACTGCAGACATGGTACAGGAGATGGTCAGAGACTGCAGACATTGTACAGAAGACGGTCAGAGACTGCAGACATGGTACAGGAGACGGTCAGAGACTGCAAACATTGTACAGAAGACGGTCAGAGACTGCAGACATAGTACAGGACATGGTCAGAGACTACAGACATGATACAAGAGACGGTCAGAGACTGCAGACATGGTACAAGAGATGGTCAGACACTGCAGACATGATACAAGAGATGGTCAGAGACTGCAGACATAGTACAGGGGACATCAGAGACTGCAGACATGATACAGGAGATGGCCAGAGACTGCAGACATGGTACAGGAGATGGCCAGAGACTGCAGACATGATACAGGAGATGGTCAGAGACTGCAGACATGATACAGGAGACGGTCAGAGACTGCAGACATGGTACAGGAGATGGTCAGAGACTGCAGACATGGTACAGGAGACAGTCAGAGACTGCAGACATAGTACAGGAGACGGTCAGAGACTGCGGACATAGCACAAGAGATAATCAGAAACTGCATACATAGCCCAAGAGACCGTCAGAAACCACATACATGGCTCAAGAGGATAAGGACCTAGTGGGGAACCCCAGATTCCAGGGGGGGCAACCGCCCCCCTTGCCCTTACCTGCGGACGCCCATGGAAACTGCCACTCATATTGTATAATATAACAGTTAAATACCAACTTACAGCCACACTGATACCACAGAAAGTTTATTAAAATTATAATTTATTATAGTAATCTTTTTATTAGATGCTGGATGTCTTGGTCACAGAAGTGTAAACATTTTGGGCATTTTCCAAAGGTAGATGAAGTCAAAGTTGTATTTTTTCCTTACAGGGGAATATATAGAAAGCTGTGTTTTGGATTATTAATGGATATCTGTAATAATACTGAGGACATACTTAAAGTGGTTGTATACTCTCCTATCGTTTTCAGCTAAGGAAGCTGACATCTTAGTCTCTGTTTAATCTGCAACTGCCATGATGCTGCACATGTGAGCCATTATGACACCACCCATTGGATGGTTTGCTAGCTTGGTTGAGAGCACAATCAAGGAGACAGCTAGCATTTCCGGTATGCCGGGAATATTAACTGTTTTTTGACACTTTCAAAACGATGGGTAGGCAACCTCTTTAATTCCTGCACAGGTATATACTGTATGCAAAAGAGTAACACACTGTAATAAAATAACTCTGTAAACACAATGATGTCCATCCAAAGTTTAACTGCTGCTTGAGTTGGTCTAGGCCAGGGGTAGGCAACCTTGGCACTCCAGCTGTGGTGAAACTACAAATCCCATCATGCATCTGCCTCTAGGAGTCATGCCTGTGATTGTCAGGGTCTTGCAATGTCTCATGGGACTTGTAGTTTCACAACAGCTGGAGGGCCGAGGTTGCCTACCCCTGGTCTAGGCCAACACCGTCTAGGTAGGTTGGGCCTCTTATGGTTGATTGGTTGATAATTAAATAAGAGGGCTCTTTCTTCCTCTTCACATTCAATGGATTCTGTGCATAACCAATCACCAACATTTAGTATCTTTTGCTTTGTAATGTAAAAACTCTGTAAAAACAATTATATGCATTCAAAGTTTAACTGCTGTTTGAGTTGGTCTAGGCCAACACCGTCTAGGTAGGTTGGGCCTCTTATGGTTGAGTGGTTGATAATTAAATAAGTTGGCTCTTTCTTCCTCGTCACATCCAATGGATTCTGTGCATAACCAATCACCAACATTTAGTATCTTTGCTTTGTAATGTAAAAACTCTGTAAAAACAATTATATGCATTCAAAGTTTAACTGCTGTTTGAGTTGGTCTTGTCCAAACCCTTCCAGGCAGATTGGGACGCTTATGGTTGGCTGGTTGATGCCCAAGTTAGCCCTGAACTCATAGGCTTTGCCAGTTATTGAGATTGTGATAGTGTACAGAAGTTGCTGCTTGAGATGGTCTTGGCCAAAACCTTCTAGCTAGTTTGGGCTGCTTATGGTTGACTGGTTGATGGCTGAGTTGGTCCTGACTTCCTGACAGTTTTTGAAGTCGCAAACTTGTACAAATTGAATCAACATTCATATCCTGAAATGTAAATGACCAATGTGCACATCAGAATGCACCTGGGTAGAACAAAAAAAAAATACAAGATCTATTATGTCTTATTGTTGACATTGAGCACCATATGGAAGATGACCATCCGGTTTCCACACAAATGATCTCGGCTTGTTTGTAGTTTTAATTTAAATAGTGCATTTAAAAAATAAAGCTTTTCTGTCTTCCAGTCCCCAACCATTCCTTCACATGTGCAACAGTAAGCAAATCAGAACCATCAACAGGGACGCGGTAAAAACTGACGCAGATGAGTAGGATCGAGTGGCTCCATAGGAGTAGATCCAGTTATAATAGACAGGGACATAGGTGTAAACTCCGGGCCGGTTAGGTAGGGCGCACTCATCTCCCCAGCTAACGATGCCAGCTTGATACCAGCGACCATTCACTTGACAGACCAAAGGACCCCCAGAGTCTCCCTGCAAGAGAAAATGACAATCATCAGCAGGTTTTACATTATCGTGGACATAACTGAAGCCAGACCACTGAAGGGGTTTTCTAAAACAGAAGAATATTTTCCTTTTGAATGAGGACTCTAAAGGCAAAATGAATTAATGGTGATGAACTGGAGAATGTGATTGTGTCAGTTGGGAAATATTTTTTGGCTCTGGTCTACAGTTATGAGTGCTGCTTATTGACAAAGCAATCCAAAGCAATGGGTTAAATGCTAAAGTCCCTGCCCAAATTAACACAAAAAGCAGAGTTTGAGATTTTTGAGGTAAGCAAACAGTGATCATCTTTCCAATAGGGTGTGTTAAATATTCCCGCCAGTCTTAATCATCATGACAGTTCTCATAGGTCTGTATGAGATATCTTTCACCAAGATCTTTTGACCTGTATAAGTATCCAAATTCTTGAAATTCCCATCAGCTAGCATAATACTATCAAAAAAATATGACTATTTTCTTGCCTGAAAGGATATTTCCAACAAGACATACTAAATAATTAATTTGTACAATTTTTCTTATATTACATATTCATATTCAATATGTTATTTTTGACCCACCAGTAGTTTAAGGCATGTTTCCCAGTTCCTCTGTCTTTCTGAAAAAGCACCCTATTAACAGGGATCAGTAGCTCAAGAATAAAGAAGGTGAAGCCATACATCAATTTTCCCTTTCAGCTTAAAAGCTTTATTACCAAAAAGCTTTTTGGAGTACTCTGCAGTTTGTTCCCCACCTCTCACCCTTGAGGTATGGACCCCTTTGAGGATCTCATTCCTCATTTTTTTTTTTTTTTTTTTGTGCAATTAACTAGTTTTGGTCCGGACAGGTGAGTTCCATCCTACACTGAATGAGACCGAACTACACAGACCTAATCAGTTGATACCCCTGATACATGGTCCGTGTCCCTTATCCCCCGTCCCCTACCCCTTTTGATACATTATTACCAGGATCTGAACCTGCAACCTCTACTGTGTCTGGCAGTACCTCTTCTTGCTGAGCCAGCTAAAATACTGAACAGCTCCCTGGCTGATTTGTTAGACAAGCTTGCCTTGTGTCTTGTTCTGGTGAACCTTGAACCCTTTGCTCCTCCCACAAACTTCCTATTCACACATTAGCAAATACATGTGTAAGCTGCAGAGCCACTTCATGGCACCCCAGTATTATCTGCAGTCCTCACTATACATTTTGAGAGCCTCCATAGTAGAAGCACATGCATTATAATGGCTAGATAGAGGGCAGGTTTGCCACCCCTTCCTAAAGGCACAGGGGTGCACTGGACACCCAGCATATAGCACAATGGTATCCAACAGGGGTGGCCCATGCATTGTGGGCGCACGAGTGTGGCCCCCCTAACACCGCCACCCCTATCCATGCGCCCGACCCCTTTCAGGATGCCGGGTGCATAAATTACCATTGTGGGGATAGGCAAGGGGTGTATTTTGAAGCACCTGATTAGAGCCAGAGGCTCTTATAGGCTTCAAAATAGGATGGGCTCGGGCGCAGAGCATTGTGTCTCGATCCCACTCAGGTTGTTGCAACAGCGAATGAACATTTGCTGTTGCAAAACTGATCCTCCACCCGGCCAATCAGAAAACGGGTCTGATTAAGGTCACATGATTGGCTGACAGTATGGGCAACCTTACTGGACGCCTTGCAAGGAGGAGAGAAGAGACACATGGCATGTCTATAAGAGGAAACAGAGCTGCTCCCAGGACAATTCTTGCCACCCATCACCGCCTGCCTGACCCGCCACTAAGATGGGGTAACTTCCGGACAGACAGCGGGCGGGGGGGGACTGGATCAGGAATAGCCGCGGGTGGGAGGGTTGGGTGGCTGTGTGCGTCCGTGGTCCGTGCCACTGGCCGTGGGGGGGGGGGGTCGCTGGATGAGTCCGCTGGCAGGGGAGGTTGGTTGGTTTCCACCCCCCAAAAAAAATCCACGAGCCGCCACTGGTATCCAGTGCATCCCCTCACCAGTATTCCAACTGTACAAACAGATGGCCACTGTCCCCACCTATAACTGACCTTTGCAGCAAGGAGCGCATGGAAGGGCGAATAAAACCAAAGAAAATTCCCAGCTCAACTTACAGATCAGCCTACAACCAACCAAATTATCCTGTCTAACAGTATGCATTAAAATAAAATGTTTCATTTGCCCTCTATCTATCCGTTATAATGCATATGCTTCTAATATCGAGGCTCTTAAAATTTATAGAGTTAGGACCACAGATAATACTGGGGTGCCATGAAGTGGTTTTGCAGCTTACGCATGTATTTGCAAATCTGTGCAAACTAAACCCCTTTTTTTAATGCATACTGTTAGATAGGATAATTTGGTTGGTTGCAGGCTGGTCGGTAAGATAAGCTGAGAATTTTCTTTGATTTTGTTTGACCTTGGAGATTCACCAGCTGGGAGAGCTGCCACCACCGAAAGGCCTTGCTACTGATCTATATGGAAAAAGTGTTGCGCTACATATTCATAAATTGTGTAAAGTCCATTCAAAGACCTAAATTGAAGATTCCTTTATAAATAATGAAAATCCAAAGAACGATTTGTTGCAGACAGTCCATATCAAAATCTTGGGGAAAAAAAAAAAAAGTCTTGTAAAGTGTGAATGGTGAGAAAACAATAAAGTGCCACCGTGCTCAAAACCAAAATTCAGTGGAAAATCCCACAACCACGCACAAGTTGCGCTTACCCCAAAGAGTTGATCTCTTGTTACAGGAGAGCAACATGAGCCTTGTTTAATATCTACATAGATGTGTGCCGACATGGAGCGTGTAGACCTTCATGGTTGTGGCCAGGTCATATTAATCCATTCTTCTCATACAGGAGTATGGGATATTACATGGAATAAAAAGGCTCCCATAGCGTAATACAGTACAACTCCTCTGCTACCACTTCCAGCAACGTCTCCCCTCTACTTCCACAACGACTCACATCTCACCCGGAACTGCTACTGATCTACATTGACGCTCATCAGGGTCCCAGCTGTGACAAGGCCAGTGGACCCAACAAAGACACCCCTGAGACTTCACCCATGAAGACCCAGTCTACAAACACTTCACTAGAAGGCATCAGGAAGCAAATTCTGGGCAGCTATTTGGTGGTCTCATGAGTAAAAGCCTGTTTGCTGATCCGGGTGAGGTTGGTGCTCTAAGGATGTAAGGGCCAGTGTAGCTTTACAGCCTTTACATTGTCCCTGATTTGGCCATTCCTTCTAGTCTCAGGGACCAAGAAGCACTACCTACAGGACGGTGAAGTTAATGTCATCTTTGGAACTTGAAGTTATCGGAGTACCCCATGCCCCAGTCACAAGTTTTATCAGCATTCAAACCAAAAAAGAACTTCCCCTAAACCAGTTGTTGAGTCGGTGTGCAGGGAGGCGCTATTGTGTGCCCACCCAATTGGGAACTGATCTGTGGGGTAGGGGGATCCGCCGGTTAGCGAGGATAACAATACAGGAATCTGGGCCTCGTCTTGAAGCTCCCGTATAGCTATTAAACCGGTGATGTGGACATTCTGACGGGAGTTACTTCCCACAGGGTTTCTCCTGGGCCCGCACAGGAGTCCCCGTACTTTTTTTACATTTTATCATCATCAATCAGCAGCCATTTCTGGGGTAACGCTACATATGTACATATATTTATTTTATTTATTTTCAGGGCATTATTAACTCACCTGGCAGGAATCTTTATTTCCAGCCTTGTACCCGGCACATATTTGGTCACTGGGGACGAGAATTATATTGCTACTGAGGCCGGAACCAATGTGGTACATCGCATCACATTCACTGTTGCTGATAAGTGGTACCGTCACCTGCTGGAGGATTCCTGGGTAAGGAAGTGACACTGCAAAAAAAAGAACAAAAAGACCACCATATTATTGTGTCCTTAAAGTGAAAGTGGTTCTAAAGACACAACATTTACCTTAATGCATTCCCTGCAGTAACGCCCCTTCATACCCCTATACTTACCTGAGCCCTCTCTCGATCCAGCGCTGTGAGTGGCTGCAGGGGTGCTGGTCTCTCGCTCTCTCTCTTTATAGGACTCAGTGGGAGCCATTGATCAGCCCAGTCACTTATTTTCAAAGAAAAACCTATGAAGTTTACATCAGTTTGTCACCTGTTTTTTATCTGTTTTTACATCTACCAGCTAGAGTTCTTAATCGCATGAGTCCCGGATCGACTCTGTCATGCAAAAACGGACCGTTTGTCCGCTTACATCCGTTTTTCATCCAATCTGTTTTTTTAATGGAAGAAAGATAGGGCTTTGATCCGTTGCAAAAACGGATGTTGGTGGAAGCGGATGTAAATGGGTGATCATCTATTTGCATCCGTTTTTCCATTAAGATGCATTGATGACCGCTTTTCATACATCAACGGATGGAAGAAAAATAGACAAAGGATCTGCATGTGTGAAAGGGGCCTAAGTGCTGCTAAAGTGGCATTTGCCCTGCTGGGAGTATCAGAAGTGCCTGTGTCTCTACCAAAAGAGTGGGGGGGGGGGGGGTCCCCCTGAACAGAGTTGACAGAATAGATAGAGAGTCCTCCTAATATTTTGTGCAACAAATTCTGAGTATTCCAAACCCATCCACGTTTAACCAGCAAAAAAGCCTAAAAAGACATCCACTGCCTGGTTATTGTGAGAGAGGCTGTTTAAGTGTTTTGTGCCGAGCTGCCTGGTGGGGACCCAGATGGGAAAATAATCTGGGACAAATAAGTAGGACCTGTCAGGGGTCTGTGCTACACTTTATGAAAATATTATTTGCTTTTATGAGACAGGAACCTATAAGTGCATGTTATGGTCGAGTTGATATATTCAATTAGGGTTGGGCCCGCGGTTCGACTCGCGGAGCGCCCCGTAATGCATTGCGCAGACGGCATGCACAGATCCTCCTGCATGGGAGGGCTTCCGCCATCTGCCCGCTGTTTGTTATGACAGTTTATTTGTATGGCAGGACGGAGCCACCCGGTGACGTAAGTGAGCGACCCTGCCCCCCTGACGTCATGTGATGTCAGAGGGGGCGGGTCATGCACGTACGTCACCGAGTGGCCCCTCCCTGCCATATAAATAAAGTGTCACAACAAAGAGAGCTCAGTCGGCGGGAGCCCTCCCATGGAGGAGGAGCTGTTGCGTCTTTTGGGGTCTTTTTTCGGGTCCGTCGCTCGCCGTGATTGACGATGGATTACAACGGGAGACACTTTTTTCTTTTTTGCTTTTTAATAAAGGCCTTGACCCTAATTGTCTCCTGTGTTTTTTTCTTTTTTGGCACTTTCTGGTGAATTAGTAGGGATACGATGTACCTGATACTAATGCACATTGGGGGGGAGTCGGGATCTGGGGGCCCCTTATTAAAGGGGGCTTCTAGATTCCGATAGACCCCCACAACCACAGCCCAAGGTTGTGGGGAAGAGGCTCTTGTCCTTATCAACATGGGGACAAGGTGCTTTGGGCAGAGCCGTACTCCCCATGTTGAGGGCTCGCTCGCCCACCCCCATCCTGGCCGGCCAGGGCTGCATGCTTGGATAAGGGTCTGGTTTGGATTTTAGGGGGGGGACCCCACGTCAATTTTTTTATAAATTTTGGCGCAAATGTTTTCAGTGATTTTTCTGTAGATTGCTGGGAGCCGGCAATACATTACAGCCACAATAATAAATGACACAAATGTCATTTTGCTCTGGCTATGTTCTAAACAGGCAGACTAAGGGGACCCCCCAGACATTAATTAAAGGAATATTTCATTTTTATTGTGTCACTTTAAGCATTATTAAAATCACTGCTCCTGAAAAAACGATTGATTTAAAAACATTTTTTTTTGCATTGATACATGTCCCCTAGGGCAGGACCCTGGTCCCCATATACTTTTTATGTAACATTGTATGTAAGCCTTTAAAATGACACATGTTCATGTCCCGTAGACTTTAATGGTGTTTGAATGTTCGCACAAATTTTTTGCCTGTTCGCATGTTCTGGTGCGAACCGAACCGGTGGGTGTTCGGTCCATCCCTATATTCAATCAGCATTAGTGGTAAGGGAAATTCTTAAAATTTTTCATTCAATTCTAAATTTGTCAGTAAGTTTATGGTAAATTTCACCTATCTTACCTCCAGTCCTGATATTTCCCCATCCGGTCACAGTGCAGTTCATGCCCGCTGGGAAGTTCATGGATGATGGTGGCACGCACACGGGCAGAATGTACTCAGTATAAGTGATGGGGTTGGAGAGTTTGATTAACGCAATGTCTCCGGGGCTCCCAGCACCGCTCCACAGAGAGTTGATGGTGATATTCTGCACAGTGGATGTAATCTGGTGAGAATTGTCGATGCTAAGCTTGTATGCCCCCAGAACAACTGTGTAGACTGATGGGTTGCTAGAGCTAAACAGTAAAGAGAACACAATAGGAACCTTAAAACATGTCAGCTACTTACTATAAACTGTAACACAAACATAAAAATGTAAATCCCAACAAGATATTTTCATTGCATTGGTTCTGAGGTGACTTGAGATTCATTTCTTGGCAGTTAACAAATAATTTGTGTGCAATGTTATTTAATGGTTTAACTAAAGCCCATGGCTATATGCAGCAGAACATTTTGGGCACGTTTGGATGCATCAGACCCCGATTGGCTAAAAAAAATTTGCCGCATGAACCTTTTTTTTTTTTAAACGAGTCCGCTCAACACATTTTTGAACAAAACCAATTTATATATTGATAGATCTATTCATTATTAACAAGTGCTGAATTCCCTGTACCAAAGCAGCACTCAAATGCAATGTTGAGTAGATGAACCCATTATAGACATGAAATACTACTTACTATTCAAAACAATGGGCGGCGGTCAACACCCATTGGTTGGAGATCAAGGAGCCACCACAAATGTGGGAGCCCTGATAGCGCAGGCTGATCTGCCACGGCCAAGCTCCGTCAGTTGCATCCGTGCCACCAACTATCCGACTGCTGATGAGCGGCGTGCCACAGGTTGGCTGGGCCGGTGTGGTGAGGTTGGAGTCCACAGATGTAGGATACACTGAAAAATAATAGTTAATGAATGAATCAATTCAGATTTTAGATCTTTGGCCAGGCATTTTGGAAATCCAGACAATCATGACTCAGGAACTAAAAACCTGCAAGACTTTTCTGTCTCGGTTCAGTCATTTCTATGTATGGGGGGGTGATTTGCCAAAACTGGAGCAGACAGAGAATCTGCAAGGCAACCAATTCATCTCCAGCTTGTTCAGTTATGCTTTAAAATTAAAGATAGAAGCTCTTTGTTTGCCATTCACAGCTGCTCCAGATTCTGTCTGCCCCAGTTTTAGTAAATTCCCCCCAACGTCTTCTTTCAGTGCCTTAATTAGCCAAGCAGAATGTGGGGGTCACACTATGGAAACATCCCTGAGTCCCTCATTTATTTTCACCAAAGGAAACTCAAAATGACCATGGAGGACCCTTAGGAATTATATTATTCTTAACAAATCAAACTTCTTTGAACCAAATTATCAATGCAATTACAAAGAACATTCAGTAAAATATTTATAACAAGGTTTCAGAATACAGCTAAACTATTCCTCAGGAGACTCGTACAAAGAGTATCTATTATTTGCTCAAAGGTCCTTTTTATAAATATACACGGCCCACAAGCCACTCTTTAACTCTCACAGTTATCCATCACGGGCCACCTATACCCTTTTGGTTCCACCAAGAACATGGGATCTCAATGTATTAGTCCACCCTCTCTCTAATACGTTTAGAAAGATTAAAGTTAGCGTGTCAATGCTTGGATGGAAGTGTGAATGAATCCAGAGTTTCCATATTACTGGAATTCAATTATGTTGGTGGCTTCAGCTAACTAGAGGAGAGCGGTCTCCTAGGCCTTTTGCCTAGATGGACCAGAGTGCCTTGCCCCCCTTAGGATTCTTGTGCCCTGAAGGATCAGGGAGGTCCCCCCTCTTCGGTAGGAAACCAGTAATGCATTTCTGTGTGCGCATTCACATGCACTTTTTCGGTTCAATGTTTTTTTTGTTTTTTTTGTGCAAACCACACTATGGGCTTATTAAGAAAAAAATATCCTAGTTGTATATGAGTGATCATTTAATTGACCATTATAAGGGTAATAAAAAAATGGTTGATGTACAGGGATATGCAATTAGCGGACCTCCAGATGTTGCAGAACTATAAGTCCCATGAGGCATAGCAAGACCCTGACAGCCACAAGCATGGCACCCAGAGGCAGAGGCATGATGGGACTTGTAGTTTTGCAACAGCTGGAGGTCCGATAATTGCTTTTTCCTAATGTATGAGGTCAGTTGGCTGGGTTTCCTACCCATAGTAATTGTAGACCCCAAGGGATGATTTAATAAAGGAGTTCTAATATAACTCTTCTGTGTAGCACACTCTTAAATTCTATCTGCAGGTAAATAAATGGCTTTTCTATTTAGGCCTATGGACAGTCACCTGGAACACCAACCAACCTGCCAAAGAAATCATTTATGTTTGATTTGTTCAAATATTTCAATCCAGTCAAGTGTTAAGCTGGATACACACTAGACCAGGGATATGGAATTAGTGGACCTCCAAATGTTGCAGGACTACAAATCCCATGAAGCATAGCAAGACATGATGGGGACTTGTAGTTTTGCAACAGCTGGAGGTCCGCTAATTGCTTATCCCTGCACTAAACCATTTTCTGTAGATTTTTTTCCTTCTGATTTACCAAAACCATATAATACGAGGTCAAAGCTTAGGAGTTACAATTTGTATGCAATCAAGCAGGCCCTTGCACTACATGGTTTTGGTAAATCTGAAGGAAATCTGATAACAAAAGTTGTATAGTGTGTATGGGGTCTTAGACAGAGAGGCATTACTTTTCATATGAGCAGTCATGCAAAACATCAAAAACACAAAGCTTTACATTGAAAGCCAGGGGAGGGCTGGCAGCCCTAGGCCTGGGGGGCAAGTCCAGTCAAATGGCCCATTGAACCACCGAATCAGCTCACCATCCATGCCCACCTGGTTTTAGAACAGATATTGATGTTATAAAGCAAGACAAATATGATACAATGTGATTACACAGAGCCGGGATTTCCCGCTTACATGGCACGGCCGCTGTCATATGAAGTCCCACCTCCTGGACCTGCTCCTATGATAGACATCACCAGTGTGCAGTCTATTATAGAAACTGGTCCAGAAGGTAGGACATTGTAAGTGGGAGATCCCCGCTCTGTGTAATCCGGCGGCAGCCCAATGGTCCCTGCGGGATCCATGTAGGGCCAGCCCTGGGCGCCCCCCTTTGCCTGCAGTTAGTTGGTGGCTGTGCCCCTGGCCCCTACTGTGAGAGGGCAGCAGCCGTTGGCCATTTTGAATGTAAGTTAGGGTGGCCTGGGGGGCAATTGCCACCCTGTGCCCCAGGCCAGCCCTCCCCTGCTGAAAGCATTTGTAGGAAATTCCCGTCCTGATTGCAGAGCTCTTTAAAAGTTTGGGCCAATTCACCCTACCCCTGCTGTACATTTAGGTAACTCCACAAACAATGGTCCAGTGACGTAATGCCCCATCGTGTGACTAGTTTGTGCTGGCAATGCTTCAATCCCCAACCTTTACTTACTCATGACATCCTCATTGTGTTACTTTGAGGAATGATACTTTATCTCAGTGGATTACAATACCTTCCTCACAATGACTTTATCAACAAAACACTATTGTGAAATATGGGAGGATCTTCAACCCTGACAATGTATCACTATCCAAATCTCTTCCTCCTTCTCTTCATAGTTTTTCACCCTCCTTCCCTCCTCCATCCCTCTAGGGCAGCCTTTCTCAACCTTTTCAACACTGAGGAACCCTTGAATTAATTCTCCGGTCTCGGGGAACCCCTGCTAAAAATTAAAGATCTACAACTCATGATACATTAGTGCAGTGGTTCTCAACTTCGGTCCTCGGGACCCACAAACAGGCCAGGTTTTAAGTATTACCTTGGGGAGATGCAGACTAGAATGCTGCAATCACTTAGCAGCAAATGATATCACCTGTGATGCATTTCAGTTATCCTGCAAACCTGGCCTGTTAGTGGGTCCCGAGGACCAGAGTTGAGAACCACTGCATTAGTGTGATGGTCAATGGGAAGAATGCTCCTTACACTTGTGGTCATTGGGAAGAATTACCCCCTTACAGATAGCTAAAAAAAATCAATGGTGTCATTGGGAATTCATCTGAGAGGTAGAAATTGACCATTGCTCAAGGAACCCCTAGCAACCTCTGAAGGAACCCAAGAGTTCCACGGAACCCTGGTTGAGAAACCCTGCACTAGGCAGATATCAGTTCAGAGAAAATGTCCCGCACCGATCTATCTGAAGTCAGTAGCGTTGGCTTTGGGTAGATACAGCTTCAAGGTAATAAGTTGAGTTCCATTCTTAGGCCTCATACACACGGACGTTTTTTGACGCCGGCGTTTTCTGGCGTTTTTTGCAGCTCTCCATGTTAGTCAATGGCCCCATAAAAACATCGGCGTTTTTGAGCTGTAGATGACGTCGGCGTTAGTGAGCTGAAACTACAACCCACAGCCATTGCGTTCTGAGGCTGTAACGTTTTGGCATTTTTTGACGCAGACGCCACAATATGCCAACAAACGCCAACAAACGCCACCTAATATTATACCGGCGTTTTCCGGCGTTTTTTGACGCCGACGTTTTTAGGTTGAAAAATAGCAGAGGGATGTTTTTTTTAAAAAACGCCTATTGACGCCGACGCTCACTAACGCTCAAAAACGCTGATGCATACCGCCAAAAAACGCTGACTTTTTTTCCTTGATGTCGGGCCCGACGTTTTGTTTATTTTTTTAGAAACGTCCGTGTGTATGAGGCCTAAAACTACCCCTGGTCATTTTTCAATCTCATCCACTCTTAATACATCCTAAAGAGGACAGGCTAAACTCATAATGGTAGCAGTAACCATGCATGAGACAAAGACACCCAAGAACAGTCCAAGCAAGTTTGCCCTGCACTTTTTTGTTGGCAATGCAATCAGGGCTGGTGCAAGTATTTTTGACACCGTAGGCAAAACCTAATTTTGCCGCCCCCATTGGCCCCACCCCTGACTCCGCCCCCTTTCCCCTGCCCAGCCTGATCAGCGCCAATCAAACGCAGCCTCACCTGTGCCCATCATATACAGCTTTGCCAGCACCAATCAATGCAGCCTCACCTGTGCCCATCATATACAGCTTTGCCAGCACCAATCAATGCAGCCTCACCTGTGCCCATCAAATACAGCTTCACCTGTGCCCACCAAATACAGCTTCACCTGTGCCCATCAAATACAGCCTCACGGGGGGTGGGGGCGGAGGGGGAGTATTTGGCAGATCAGTCACTATTTCTATATATATTTGCAAATGGCATGTGATAATAAAATCTCATTATCTCAGTCAGACAGTGTCAGTTTTTACATGAATCATTGCAGAGCAGCCAGGGACAGATCAACAGGCGCCCCTAGGCGGCCGCCTACTCCGCCTAGTGGTAGAGCCGGCCCTGAATGCAATAAGCAAACACAGTTTAACCACTTCAGCCCCGGAGGGATTTCCCCCTTTAGGACCAGAGCACTTTTTGCGATTCGGCGCTGCGTCGCTTTAACTGACAATTGCGCGGTCGTGCGACGTTGTACCCAAACAAAAGTTGCCTCCTTTTTTTCCCACATATAGAGCTTTCATTTGGTGGTATTTGATCACCTCTGCGTCATTTCTGATCGCCGCTATAAACAAAAAAAAAAAAAGACAATTTTGCAAAAAAAAAAAACAATATTTTATACGTTTTGCTCAAATACAAATCCAAAAAAAATATAAAAAAACATTTTTTTTATCGGTTTTGGGTGATTTATATTCTTCCTCATATTTTTGGTAAAAAAAAAAAGAAATTGCAATCGGCGTATATTGACTGGTTTGCGCAAAAGTTTCCGCTTTTACGAATGTCATTTATGGGGTTTTTATTATATTTTCTTAGTAACGGTGGCGATCTGCATTTTTTTAGCGGGACTGCGATATTACGGCGGACATGTCGGACCATTTCGACACTTTATTGGGACCTGAAAATGCACTGATTACTGTGTAAATGTCATTGGCAGTGAAGGGGTTAACCTGCAGGGGGCGCTCTAAGGGTTAACTGTGTTCCCTGTGTGTGTTACTAATTGAATGGGGGCTGGGCTGAGTGGGGGAGGGGAGTGATCGCAGCTCCCATATACAGGAAGCCTACGATCACAGCCCTTCCACCTGTCAGAATGGAGAACCGTGTTTACTTACACAGACAGTGGTGTATTTAGGTTTTGTGCTGCCCTAGGCCTGACTAAACTCATGCACCCCCTAAGTTCAATATGAGCCATCCCTTCCTGTCAGGGTCACACTCCTTCCTGTTTAAGACCCACATTTTCCAGTGGAGACACTAGTTCTAAGGGCCTTGAGGGGGTGGATTCCCTTAAGAGATTTAAGAGATTTCATGACACTTCCTGTTTGGCCATGGGGCAGCACAACATCTCATTGGTTGGGACCTGGACCCCTCGGGACGCCGGGTCCTTTACATATGTTTGGGCTGTGCTCCAGCCCCCGATAATGGCTCTGCTGGTATTATCATACTGGCAGCAAGTGCAGCCACTTTATGGGGGTGCCAGACCGGTTTGTCTCCTGGCCCAGTCTGCCCCATAAGACTGGCGCTACACTAAAAGTGTAGTGCAAGCCGGCGGGGGATTCTTTTCGTGCTGCCCCCCTGCAAAGTGCCACCCTAGGCCTGGTCTTTGTTGGCCTAGGCCTAGTGTTGTACAAAGACCTCCGTTCTCTCACTCTGGGGGAGCGATCGTGGATAGCCAGTGGAGATCGAGTACTCCCTGCCCTGCCCGCTCCCTGGCTCCTCCGGAACTCAGTGAGCGCGCGAGCGCGACCCCGGTGGAGCGTGCTCACGATCTGTGATCTCGCGGTGACGGCGGTTTGCGATATCGAACCACTTTGCCGCCGTCATGCGACGGCAGGCGGTCGGCAAGTGGTTAAAGCTGTACATCAGTGGTTCTCAACTCCGGTCCTCGGGACCCACTTAGGGCCGGTTTGTGGGGCGACTTTGCTAGGCGATTTGAAAGCAACTTCAGCGCAACTTTGTGCAACTTATAGTGCGACTTGAGGCGACTTACAACACGACTTCATGCCAGGTGACTTTGCTGTGGCCAATCAGAGAAGGGAGGGAGGGGGTTGCCCTAAAATAAATTCTGTTCTTTTCACTGTGAAGTCGCTTCTGTTTAGATGGGGGATCCGACTTGGAGGCGACTTCCATTGAATCCTATGGGCACAAGTCGGCTAGAAGTCACCCCCAAGTAGCACAGGAATCTCTTCTGAAGTCGCCTTGAAGTCGGAGCGACCTCAGTAGTGTACATAAAGACGGCTCCCATTCACTTCAATGGGTTTTCTTGTGTTAAGCGACCTGGGGCGACTTGAGGCGACTCAAGTCGGATCGCAAGTCGTCCCTGTGTGAACCGGGCCTAACAGGCCAGGTTTGCAGGATAACTGAAATACATCACAGGTGATATCATTTGATGCTCAGTGATTGCAGTATCCTAGTCTGCATCTCCCCAAGGTAATACTTAAAACCTGGCCTGTTGATGGGTCCCGAGGACCGGAGCTGAGAACCACTGCTGTACATTGTGTTATGGAACGGTGCGATTTTCAGCCTCACTGACTAAATACACTGCCAGGGCATATCTGGCTGTGGAATATTTTTTCACAAGCAGTGTGGTTTGCAGACAGCAGCAGCATCCGTATCCCATTCATTATAGCTTAAAAAAAGAAAATGCCTTTTCGGGTAACTTAAGCAGCTCCACGTGATTTTCCATAATACAGTAATACCCTTACCTTCACCCTGCTTTTCCTGATGCAAAACTTTGCTGCTATTGACCAATTTCTATCAAGATCTGATTAGGAATGATGAGAACGCAGATGATAGAGCAGTGTAAAATTGGCCAGCAACAGGACACTTTAATGAACAAGGATAAACCCGGATTTACTGGAGACAAAGAGCACAGCCTGGGGATTTACTAAAAGAATTAAGACCTTACAGAGGATATAGCAGTGTAAAACTGACCAGCAGCAGGGCAGGTTCAATCCATAATGAGCGCCTTGCTGTTGAAACGAAGTAGAAAGTGAATGCTCCAATTTCACTATTTAGCTGCTTGCCGACCGCCTGCCGCAGCGTGACGGCGGCAAGGTGGTTCATTATTGCGAAACGCCGTCACAGGACGGCGTGCGCGATAACGAGTATTGTGAGCATGCGCCGCCGGAGGCACACTCACTGTGTTTGGGGGGGCCAGGGAGCGGGTAGGGCGGACTCAATCGTTGCCAGCTACCCCCGATGCCCCCCGCAGTGAGAGTAAGGAGGTCGGTGTAAGTAAACACGGATCTCTGTTGTGACAGAGGGGGAAGGGCGGTGATCACAGGCTTCCTGTATATGGAAGCCGTGATCACTCCCCTCCCCCAGCCAGCCCAGCCCCCATACAGTTAGAACACACTGAGGGCACACAGTTAACCCTTAGAGCGCCCCCTGCAGGTTAACCCCTTCACTGCCAATGGCATTTACACAGTAATCAGTGCATTTTTATAGAACTGATCGCTGTATGGTCCCAAAAAAGTGTCAAAATGTCCGACATGTCCGCCACAATATCACAGTACCGCTAAAAATCGCAGATCGCTGCCATTACTAGTAAAATATAAAAAAATAATAAAAACCCCAAAAATGAATTCTCATCAATCGTAAACGCAGCAACTTTTGTGCAAACCAAACGCCGATTGCGATTTTTTTACCAAAAATATGAGGAAGAATATAAATCGGCCAAAACCGCTGGAAAAAAATGTTTTTTTATATTTTTTTGGGGATTTGTATTTTAGCAAAAAGTAAGAAAAATAGTTTCTTCTTTTGTTTATAGCGGCGATCAGAAATGACGCAGCGGTGATCAAATACCACCAAAAGAAAGCTCTATTTGTGGGGAAAAAAAGGACGCAAATTTTGTCTGTGTACAACGTCGCACGACCGTGCAATTGTCAGTTAAAGTGACGCAGCGCCGAATCGCAAAAAGTGCTCTGGTCCCAAAGTGGGAAATCCTTCCGGGGGTGAAGTGCGTTTTTTGATGCATTTTGCAGTTTGCAGAAAAGCATGAATTTTTTTTTTAACATGGGTTCCTATGGAAGACGTTCCCAGCAATGCATTTATGTGCCTCTGCGTTTTTGGAAAGGGCTGGGGACTTTTTTTACATGCAAAAAGCAGCGTTTTGCATGTAATAGACTTCAATGGGTATGCATGAAAAAAGCAAGTGCTGCGTTTTTACCGCGATTTTACAGCGTTTTTTCTGTAATTTGCGTTTTGCTTTTTAAATCTGCCTAGCAACAACATCCCCCCCCCCCAAAAAAACATTAATATAAAAAACCCAAAAAGCGAATTGCGACAAAATTGCGGTAAAATCGCGGTTTAAAAAACCCGCGGAAAGCAGAGCAAAAAGCAGTGAAAAAACGCTGAAAAGCAAAATGCGTTGATGTGAACGCGCTCCATAGGAACCCATGTTAAAAAAAATCCCTGCATTTCCGCAAGCTGCAAAATGCATCAAAAAACGCACTCATGTGATTGGAGCCTTAGACCCCTTTCTCATTGAGGCAGTTTTCAAGCGCATTTAGCGCCTGTAAAGCACCTGAAAAATGCCTCCCATTCGTGTCAATGAGTGCTTTCACACTGGGGCGGTGCGCTTGTGGGACGGTAAAAAAGTCCTGCAAGCGGCATCTTTGGTGCGGGTTTGGAGCGCTATAAATAGCGCTCCAAAAACACCCCTACCCACTGAAGTTCCGGAGCGCCTTAAAAGCGCCGCAAAATGGGTCTTTTTTGTTTTTTTTTAAAGGTCACGTTTGCATGTGACCGTAAAAAGAAGGTCCGCTAGCGCCTGACAAGCGCCGCTAAAATGACTGGCACTTTAGCGCTGTTTTAGCGGCGCTTCAGTGTGAAAGGCGATCTGAAATAGCACTCCTGAAACAACCTCACTTTTTTTATTTATTTAGGAAATACTTGTAGCCAAGAAAGAACAAAACGCAGGGCTACCTAAAATAAAGACACTATAAACCTAATATATAATCCAAAATAAATAATAACTCCAAAATAAATAGTAACTCCAAAATAAATAATAACTCCAAAATAAATAATAACTCCAAAATTAATAATAACTCCAAAATAAATAATAACTCCAAAAATAAATAATAACTCCAAAATAAATAATAACTCCAAAAATAAATAATAACTCTAAAATAAATAATAACTCCAAAAATAAATAATAACTCCAGAAATAAATAATAACTCCAAAATAAATAATAACTCCAAAAATAAATAATAACTCCAAAATAAATAATAACTCCAAAATAAATAATAACTCCAAAAATAAATAATAACTCCAAAATAAATAATAACTCCAAAATAAATAATAACTCCAAAATAAATAATAACTCCAAAAATAAATAATAACTCCAAAACAAATAATAACTCCAAAATAAAACTCTCTGAAACCAAACCAACCGTTTAGAGTCGGTCCACACAGGGCGATCCGACTTCAGGCGCGACTTCAAGGCAACTTCAGCGTGACTTTGGGCGACTTACAACGCGACTTAAAGCGACCTCCATGCCAGGCGACTTTGCCTGTGGCCAATCAGAGAAGGGAGGGAGGGGGTTGCCCTGGGTAAATTATTCTCTTTTTCCTGTAAAGTCGCTTCAATATAGATTGGGGGATCCGACTTGGAGGCGACTTCCATTGAATCCTATGGGCACAAGTCGGATAGAAGTCGCCTTGAAGTACAGGAACCTTTTCTGAAGTCGGAGCAACTCAGTAGCGTACATTAAGACGACCTCCATTCACTTCAATGGGATTTTTTATGTCAGGCGACTTGGGGCGACACAAGTCGGATGCCAAGTCGCTGTAGTGTGAAGCGGCTCTTCAGCTGAACTCGCACCCTTTAATTCCCGCATGCCAGTCCCCATTTCAGCGGCGATTTCCCAGGCACCTGTGTGGGGTTCTGCACAGATTGCCTATGGAAAATCGCACCTGAAAAATCCCAAAACGCAGTGCAAGAACTACTTTTTGAAATCAGTCACACTGATTAGGAACGGTGCCATTGCCGGCTATTGCCACCGATTTGGCATGCGATTTGACATGTCAAATCACATCCTAAATCGCTGCAATGTGAACCAGGGCTTAAGGGAAGTCTTGCAGCACAAAAAAAGTGACACTGACTGCTGATTTGCAAATCAAACACAAAATAGAGTTAAAGACTAAAATGAAAAAAAGAATAATAATACAAAAAGAAAATAAAGTAAAAGAATAATAATACAAAAATAAAATAATGTAGAATAATAATAATACAAAAAGAAAACAAAGTAAAAGAATAAAAATACAAAAATAAAATAAAAGAATAATAATAAAAAATAAAATAAAGTAGAATAATAATAATACAAAAATGAAATAAAGCAAAAGAATAATAATACAAAAAGAAAAGAAAATAAAATAATAACAATACAAAAATAAAATAAAATAATAATAATACAAAAAGAAAATAAAGTATAATAATAATACAAAAAGAAAATAAAGTAGAATGATAATAATACAAAAATAAAATAAAGTAAAAGAATGATACAAAAATAAAATAAAATAATAATAATACAAAAATAAAATAAAGTAAAAGAATAATACAAAAATAAAATAAAATACTAATAATACAAAAAGAAAATCAAGTAAAAGAATAATACAAAAATAAAATAAAATACTAATAATACAAAAAGAAAATCAAGTAAAATAATAATAATACAAAACTAAAATAAAAGAATAAAAATACAAAAATAAAATAAAGCAAAAGAATAATAATACAAAAATAAAGTAAAATAATAATAATACAAAAATAAAATAAAGTAAAATAAAATACTAATAATACAAAAATAAAATAACAATAATACAAAAATAAAAAAATAAAAAAAAATAAAGCAGAAGAATAATAATACAAAAATAAAATAAAGTAAAATAAAATAATAATAATACAAAAATAAAATCAAGTAAAATAATAATAATAAAAAAATAAAAGTAAAATAATAATAATAATAATACAAAAATAAAGTAAAATAATAATAATACAAAAATAAAATAATAATAATAAAAAAATAAAGTAAAATAATAATAATACAAAAATAAAATAAAAGAATAATAAGCCAACCGGTCATAATTCAATAGCTACGCAGTGCATTATGGTTTTAAAAAAAATCTCCCAAGGCGAAAAAAAATGAACTGGAAAGGTGAATGTCAGACCCATGGTAACGGCAAAGACAAACCTCACCCCTTCTTCCCAGACAAGAAGAGAAGGATATTACGGAGAGATTTGGGGCTCTGCTCGTTCTACTAATTTTACAAGGACTGGTAGGAAAGGGGAAGTAAAAAAGAATATCAATACCAATTACACTATTATATTATTTATATCATAAAGGAATCATCACTTACCTGCAAGGAGTATAAAGCCAATGGAATATAGAAGGTCCACCATGGTTTTTCTTTGCTCCAATCTTTTACCCCAGCACTGTTCTCTTCAATGTCTGGCTATGGGGGGAGTTATCTCCAATCTCTCCTGGGTGGGTGCAGCTTGTGCTTTGCATCACATATTAGTGACCTGGTAAATCACTGGAAGCTCAGCCTGCAGCTCCTTCCAAGAATGTGGACAGACCCGTTCTAAGGGAAGTTTTCTCTTCTTTTACTGATTACAAGCAAACATTTCTATCAATATTCAATCACGTGGCTGTGGGAGGGGATGGCGTCAGACCAGGAATAATGATTTATATTTTCGTGAATTTTTTTGTTCTATTTACTTTTTTTTTTTTTTTTTTGGTGTCAAATCTCTACCTGAATCACCAGCGTCATCATTCCTTAGACGATCGTTAGTGTTGAGATTGGCTTCTTGTTAAGACTTGTAGCAGCTATGCCGTAGCTTTGGTTAGCCGGTGTGCAGCACGCCCACATCACGCTACAGACAATAAAATAAACATTCGTACGCAGGGCTGGATTTAAAATTAGGCGCAGTACTAGGCTTGTGCCTATAGACTGCAGAGGGAATGGGGCTGCTTTTTCCTTGAGTTACTGTTAAATAAACATTTTTTTTCAATCATCAGTAGAAATACAGTCTGTCCATTTAAAATAAATCAAGCATTTAGCAAAAAAAAAAAAAAATCTATCGATAGTAAAGATTAAAATAAATAAATAATAATAATAATAATAATATATATATATATACACACAGACAGTTGTGCTCATAAGTTTACATACCCTGGCATAATTTATGATTTCTTGGCCATTTTTCAGAGAATATGAATGATAACACAGAAACTTTTCTTTCACTCATGGTCAGTGTTTGGCTGAGGCCATTTATTATCAATCAGCTGTGTTTACTCTTTTTATATCATAAGGACAACAGAAACTACCCAACCCTGATCAAAAGTTTACATACCCTGGTGATTTTGGCCTGATGACATGCACACAAGTTGACACAAAAGGGGTTTGAATGGCTATTAAAGGTAACCATCCTCACCTGTGATCTGTTTGTGTGTAATTAGTGTGTGTGAATAAAAAGTCGATGAGTTTCTGGACTCCTGACAGACCCTTGAATCTTTCATCCAGTGCTGCACTGATTTTTTTTTAATTCTGAGTCATGGGGAAAGCAAAAGAATTGTCAAAGGATCTGCGGGAAAAGGTAGTTGAACTGTATAAAACAGGAAAGGGATATAAAAAGATATCAAATTAATTGAGAATGCCAATCAGCAGGGTTCAAACTCTCAAGAAGTGGAAAATGAGGGGATTCTGTTGAAACAAAACCACGGTCAGGCAGACCAACTAAAATTTCAGCCACAACTGCCAGGAAAATTGTTTGGGATGCAAAGAAAAACCCACAAATAACTTCAGGACTCTCTGAAAACATGTGGTGTGGCTGTTTCAAGATGCACAATAAGGAGGCACTTGAAGAAAGATGGGCTGCATGGTCGAGTCACCAGAAGAAAGCCATTACTACGCAAATGCTGCAAAGTATCCCGCTTACAATACGCCAAACAGCACAGAGACAAGCCTCAAACCTTCTGGCACAAAGTCATTTGGAGTCATGAGACCAAAATTGAGCTTTTTGGCCACAACCATAAACCCTACATTTGGAGAGGAGACAACAAGGCCTATGATGAAAGGTTAATCATTCCTACTGTGAAACATGGAGGTGGATTGCTGATATTTTGGGGATGTGTGAGCTACAAAGGCACAGGAAATTTGGTCAAGATTGATGGCAAGATGAATGCAGTTATCAAAAAATACTGGAGGAACATTTGCATTCATCAGCCAGGAAGCTGCGCATGGGACGTACTTAGACATTCCAACATGACAATGATCCAAAACACAAGGCCAGGCCGACCTGTCATTGGCTACAGCAGAATAAAGTGAAGGTTCTGGAGTGGCCATCTCAGTCTCCTGACCTCAATATCATTGAACCACTCTGGGGAGATCTCAAACGTGCAGTTCCTGCAAGACAGCCCAAGAATTTCAAGGGACTGGAATTTTTTTGCCAAGAGGAATGGGCAGCTTTACCATCTGAGAAGATAAAGAGCCTCATCCACAAATACCACAAAAGACTTCAAGCTGTCATTGATGTTAAAGGGGGCAATACA
>BLSH010191354.1:0-10776 GCA_018402905.1 Glandirana rugosa
TAAGGAAGAGAAGAAAAAAGTGCGCCTCTAAGTGCAATAGTTTAGTAAAAAACAGCATTTATTAAAACAAATAAAAACTACTTCTCAAAGGTGCAGCCAAAACAGTGCCACAGAGACTGTATTACAAGCAACGGTTCTTATTGCCACCAATGACTTATATCACCCTCTGGGTGGACATTGCACTCTCCGATCTCAGTCACTCAGTCTGAGCCCATCCACAACCTAGTTTCTTGCGCTGCAAATACTTTGTTTTATGTTAATGCTGTATCTTGGCCTAGGCCAACAAGGCCCAGGCCTAGGGTGGCACTTTGCAGGGGGGCAGCACGAAAAGAGTCACCGCCGGCTTGCACTACACTTTTAGTATTATGGGGTGGACTGGGCCAGGAGACAAACCGGTCTGGCACCCCCATAAAGCAGCTGCACTTGCTGCCGGTAGGACCCCATTAGAGGGGGCAGCCCATACATATGTAGGGGACTCGGGCATCCCAAGGGGCCCAGGTGGCGGTCCCCAACCAATGAGTTGTTGTGCTGCCCCATAGCCAAACAGGAAATGTGAGGAAATCTCTTTCCAATCCCCCAAGGCCCTCAGAACTAGTGTCCCCACTAGAAAATTTCAGGGCGGGTCTTAAATGGGAAGGGGTGTGTCAGGAAAGGACTGTTTCCTAGCCTTTCCACGGCGCCTGGCGGCTCTATTTCAGTCAGCAGAGCCTGGTGGCCAGTGCTGTCCGCTCTACAGCGTTTCCTACACCTGTGACCCCCCGGTGACTACTTCTGTGTGACTTCCTGTTCCTGTGACCCTGGCTTATCCTTCGGACCTGTTGATATCTGCCTGCATCTGACCCCGGCTTGTCTACGACCACCCGCTTGCCTGCTCCTCCTGTACTTCTGTTGCCAGCATAATACCGACCCTGCCTGTACCCGACCATCCATTTGCCTGATCCCGTTGTACCGCACCGCCTGCCAGTTGCCAACTCGGACTGAACCACTACTCTTCTGTCTCGCACGAGCTACCTTGGACTTCTCCTTACCACCTGAAGATTGTCCAGCCCTTGTGCCCCCCTGTGCTCCAGAGCTCCCTGTTCACTCTATCAGGGGTTCTCGAACCAGGGCCGCAAGAGAGGTTGCCCCCGCATAAGCCAGACTCTACCACCAGGTACATGACAGGGTGTGGCCTTGACAGGAAAGGGTGGCTCATATTTAAATTAGGGGGGTGCATGAGTTTAGTCAGGCCTAGGGCAGCACAAAACCTAAATACTCCACTGCCCCTGAGCCATCAGAGATAATCACTCTCTGTCATTGGATGCTGTGGGCGGGAGCGGGACTACGGCGGATGTGCTGGCTGTGTAATTACTCACGCAGGCACAGCACTCCGCCGGGACTTCCGACCGAGCACACTGTCAGCATGCTCTCCGCTAGCAATAAAAAAACAGTTAATTAACCAGTGAGCCAGCGCACTCAGTAATTCAGGAATATTGCACAATGAGAAGGTTAAAATAAAATAGATAGATAAAACATTAATACTAAAACTGTAAAGCATCAATGGCAACACGTGAGTAGTATGCAGGGTAAGGGGGTGACAGCATAAAGGGATGAGGCTAAAAAGTAAATTAAGTCCAATGGGAACTCATAGTTCCTGATGTGAGCAGAAAAGGCAATCCATGGAAGGGGGGTCCAAAAGTTGTGAGTAGAATCACCTCTGGCCGGCAGCTCCTTAAGGTAGGGACCCTCAGAAAATGTAAAAAGGAAGAAGGGTGCCAGGTCAGTGAAAGATTAAAACACCACAACCATTATTAGCAATAACTTACATAACAACTTCTTGTCAGCAGCATGTCAGGGCCAGCGTGAATCCACCAGGGCTGAGCAGTCATGGAGGACCCCACGGGGTAAGAGACCCATAAAAGGTGTATAACCGTCCCACAGGGAGACACGGCCAGCTGATGGAAAAATCCTGGTGGTAGGAGGACTGGTACTGGGATGTTACACGGCGGTGTGCTGACCAGCCGTGACTTCCGGGTAACCAGTCGTCACTAGAGCGAAGTCACATGATCAGCTACGGTAGGAGAGAGAGGACAAACCAACTATCAGAAGGAGGACTGTGAGAAGCTGTGTGAGAAGCTAGACTGGTCTCAGTGACGTTTCAGAGGCTCCACCCGCTTCTTCAGGATGACCTCAGGTCTGCTGACAAGAAGTTGTTATGTAAGTTATTACTAATAAATGTTGTGGTGTTTTAATCTTTCACTGACCTGGCGCACTTCTTCCTTTTTACATGCTCTCCACTAGCGCTGCCTCTACATACTCTCAGCCCGCTTTCTGCATGCCAATGTCTGCAACACTGCCAGTCTGCCTATTAGATGGGGTAAGTGCGGTACTTGTTCCGACTTCAGGGGGCGCTGGTGACTGTGTACCCTATCTGGGGCTCTGTATACTGCTATCTGGGACCTTGTATACTGCTACCTGGGGCTCTGTATACTGGTACCTGGAACCCTGTATACTGCTACCTGGGGCTCTGTATACTGCTACCTGGGACCCTGTATACTGATACCTGGCGCTCTGTATACTGCTACCTGGCGCTCTGTATACTGCTACCTGGGGCTCTGTATACTGTTACCTGGGGCTCTGTATACTGCTTCCTGGGGCTCTGTATACTGCTACCTGGAACCCTGTATACTGCTTCCTGGGACCCTGTATACTGCTACCTGGGGCTCTGTATACTGCTACCTGGGGCTCTGTATACTGCTTCCTGGGGCTGTGTATACTGCTACCTGGGATCCTTTACACTGCTACCTAGGACCCTGTATACTGCTACCTAGGGCTCTGTATACTGCTTCCTGGGGCTCTGTATACTGCTACCTGGGACCCTGCATATTGCTACCTGGGGCTCTGTATACTGCTACCTGGGGCTCTATTTACTGCTACCTGGGACCCTGTATACTGGTACTTGGGGCCCTGTATACTGCTACCTGGGACCCTGCATACTGCTACCTGGGGCTCTGCATACTGCTACCTCTGGCTCTGTATACTGCTTCCTGGGGCTCTGTATACTGCTTCCTGGGGCTCTGTATACTGCTACCTGGGACCCTGTATACTGCTACCTCGGGCCCTGTATACTGCTACTTGGGGCCCTGTATATTGCTACTTGGGGCTCTGTATACTGCTACCTGGGACCCTGTATACTGCTACCAGGGGTTCTGTATACCCTATCTGGGACCCTCTATACTGCTATCTGGGACCCTTTATACCCTATCTGGTGACTGCATACCCTATCTGGGATCCTGTATACTGATATATGGTGACCCAGTATACTGCTATATGGTGATTCTGTATACTGATATATGGTGACTCTGTATACTGCTATCTGGGGCTCTGTATACTACTATCTGGGGCTCTGTATACCCCTATCTGGTGATGCTGCATATACCACTATCTAGTGATGTTGTATACCCTATCTGGTGATGCTGGGCTGTATATCCTGACACAACGGGTGGAAACTATAAGGGGTGGGGCTTATGAGAAGTGGGATCGGTCAAAAAGGAAGGGCAGGGTCTGGCGCCCCCCCATCCTAAAATTTCACCAGCCGCCACTGGTAGGGGGGAGTGTGCCCTGAGTGTTACCACTGTGTACCTTTGTTTCAATAAACTGTTTTTTTTACCCTACATTGAATGCTTCGACAAGTCACTGGGTGGGCAAAGGGGTCTTGGATCGGGCTGGTACCTGACAAAGGAAGCATGTACGGCGGACATTATCCTGTTGAGGACGGAGGTCCATGACAGATAGATAGCTAGATAGAAAATTTACGCTTGACTGAAAAAAAAGTAAAGATTTCAATTAAATGATAGAATTATTTAATATATTACATGTTTAAAATTCTGCAATATTTTACCTGTTTTTTATAGTGAAGACAAACTATAAGATCTATTCAGTGAATAAAAAATTAAAACCCTTTGTTAGTCCAACCATTTATAAGACGACATGTTAAATTAAAATTCGATAAAACATTCAAAATTAACCCAATAAAATCTTACTGGATTTAATTTTACTTTTATAGGGATGAAG
Organism: Glandirana rugosa; assembly: GCA_018402905.1. Taxonomy (NCBI): domain Eukaryota; kingdom Metazoa; phylum Chordata; class Amphibia; order Anura; family Ranidae; genus Glandirana; species Glandirana rugosa. Next base: position 4,054 of record BLSH010191354.1, read on the forward strand.
TCATGAAGATATTTCACATATATTGCAGCACGTTGGAAGTTGCTTCTAAATATAGTTTTTGTAGAAGCGGAATTAATCTGCCTTATTTGCAGGCAATTAACAAGCACACGGTACACCTACAGAATATACACTGCAATGCTTCAGCATTAATAGGAATTGGGATCACTGCATTCATTTATTTTAAAATACATGCAGGATTTACTGTCATGTTTCACCATAGCCAATTAAACACATCAGCTCCGGTAGGTTTACCCCCCTTCATGACCAGGCGATTGCGTTACTATAACTGACAATTGTGCGGTCGCGCGACGCAGTACCCAAATAATTTATGTTCTTTTTTTTCCACAAATGGAGCTTTCTTTTGGTGGTATTTGATCACCTCTGTAGTTTTTATCTTTTGCGCTATATACAAAAAAAGACAGACAATTTTGGAAAAAGAAACTATTTTTTTTTCATTTCTGCTATAAAACATACCTAATAAAAAATTTAAAAAATATAATTTCTTCATCAGTTTAGGCCAATATTTATTCTGCTGCATATTTTTTGGTTTAAAAAACCCCAATAAGGGTATATTGATTGGTTTGTGCAAAAGCGTCTACAAACTATGGAATATTTTTCTTTATTTTTTTATTTTTTACTAGTAATGGTGGCGATCAGCGACTTATAGCGGGACTGCAATATTGCAGTGGACAAATCGGACACCTAACTGACACTTTTTGGGGACCAATGACACTAATGCAGTGATCAGTGCTAAAAAATATGCACTGTCACTGTACTAATGACACTGGCAGGGAAGGGATTAACATCAGAGGCAATCAAAGGGTTAATGTTTTCCTAAGGAGTGCTTTCTAAATGTGGTGGGGGCGGGGGGGGGGGTGCCTTGACTGGGGGAAGGTAAAGATCTGTGTTCCTGCTTACCAGAAACACAGGATCAGTACATTCATCGCTCACAAAACGGCGATCTGCCTTGTTTACATAGGCAGATTGCCATTCTGCCTGTCTCCCGAATGATTGGCGTCTGCCGGACCCGCTGATTGTCTTCCGCTGTGTCCAATCACAGTGGGAGCGGGTCGCCAGCGATGCGCGTGTGCGCCCCACACCCGGGTGCGTTAGATCATGTACTGGGTACGTGATCTGGCACAGAGTGGCTGCCCTGCCACAGTATATGTGCATGGGGCGGACCGCAAGTGGTCAATATATAAAAATGATAAAATCAGCTATTATTGTAATATTAATCTTCAAGCCACAGATTTGCCCCCGCTGTCCTTTTTTTCTGCCACTTGGTGTCCTCAGTATGATAGCCAACACCATTAAACCCTCAGGCCGCAGGTTGGGCATCAGAGATCTATGCTAGGAGAGCCTGCTGATGGGTGAACATGCTGCTGCTGACAGAACACTAAAAAGGTACAAGTGTTGCCTGTTTGTTTTAGGAAATCCTTTAGCGGGCAGCCTGTAAGTCTGGAACTAAGGTGAGTTTAGTTATTGGCTTGGACAGATTTGTTCCTGGGTGCCCCTGTCTCATGCACGGTTTGTTGCTGCCCATGCCAGTTGGGCCTGTCTCCCTTACAATCAGTGGCAGCTGGTGGTATATTTTTTTGGGGGGGAAAACAATGCACCCACAGCCACTGCCCCGGTCTGTCAGGTCACCCACTAAACCCCCACTTTCCCGGTCGGTCACCAGCCCCGCACTTACCCTATCTAGGTCGCGGGCAGTGCTTTCTCCGGACAGCAACCTCTCTTTTGCCTTTCCTCCTCCTCGGCATCACGGCAGCTTCTGCCATGCGTCTCCTCCCTCCTCCTCCTAGGCAGCCAATAGGATCACTTCTCCTCTCGGCCAATCGGGTGACAGGTCTCAGGACCCACTTAATGATTGGCTGGGAGGAGAATCGGGACGACAATAGCGAATTTTAATTCGCTATTGTCACACAACTTGGTGGGCTAATGGCTCAGTGCCCTCCGTCCTGAACCCACCCTTTTTTGAAGCCAATTAGCGCCTCAGGTTCTAATCACGTGCTTCTAAAAAAAAACCCCATTGGAATCCGTGCGTCCGGCGCCCTGCATGTAGATTAGGGGCCGGGCGCATGGATCAGTGCTCCTGTGCCCAGTATGCCACTGCTTACAATATACACCGTCAGGTTATAAACTTGAAAAAAAGGTAAAATAAAAATGGCCAAAAACCAGTGGCGGCCCATCCATTAGGGGTGCACGGGCGCCACCCCCCTATCCATGTGTCTGGCCCCTAATCTACATGCAGGGCGCCGGATACATGGATCCCAATCGGGGGGGGGGGCTTTTTTTTTTTTTTTAAGCACGTGATTAGAGCCAAGGGCTCTAATAGGCTTCAAAAAACGGTGGGCTCGCGCCGCAGAGCACTGTGCCGGAAGCCCACCCAGTTGTGTGACAATAGCGAATGAATATTCGTTATTGTAACACTGATTGTCCTCCCAGCCAATCAGGAAGCGGGTCCTGAGACTTGTTTCCCGATTGCCCAGAAGGATGAATCTCCGTTATTGTAACACTGATTGTCCTCCCAGCCAATCAGGAAGCGGGCCCTGAGTCCTCTTTCCGATTGTGCGAAAGGAGAAGCGATCTTATTGGCCAAGGGGGGGAGGAGGGAGAAGACGCGCAGCCCGAGGAGATGCACGGCTGGAGGAGAAGCAGGGCAAGACCTTCCGACCCACCAGCCGCTACTGTGACTGCAGGGATGGCTCACCCTAAGGTAAGGAGGCCATCCATCTCCCATGCGGGGGTTCCAGGGCTGTTCCCGGTGTTCTCCACATTCATGTCTGTCTTCGGGGGGAGAACGACCTCGTCTCCCACCGAGGTTTGCCGTCCCCCGAATTATCAAGCATCAGCCAAAAACCATATGCTCGCCCTTTACATGCAAAACTTTTTCCTCCCAGAAGTTTTCAGAAACACTTCTTACCACTCTCTGTATTCTTCATTCCAACAAAAGCAAGTCCCTAGCTGCTTCCCAGTAGCTACAATTAGATTTGGGAGAGAGAAAAAAAAACAAACATCAAAAAAGGGGGTAGAGGCGCATTTAGTATGCATATTTAGGGAGTCTCAAATTTATGTACTCGTACAGAACTGAAGATCACAGTCAAATCTAATCTCCCTCATATCCCGAACCATCTGTTTTTTCACATTCGCTATTGCCTAAAAACAAAGATTTCTTTATTTGACAATGTCTCGTAGATTAACTCTGAAGTGTCGTGAATTGCCTGCGACGTGCCGGCCTGTAAATTATAATCAAGCATCTAAATTTCAAATGACTGTACGGAAAAAAAAAAAAAAACACAGCTATTTTCCTCTTTAATAACCTAATTGGCATGCAGAATCAAAATGAGCGAGCACAATGCCCATGGAATGCAGAACGACGAGTCGAAGCCACTGATAGAGGCCTTTGATTAGCAAATGTTTATTATGTTCTACACGGATGTAAATTCCTGTGTCATTATTCAAATGAAAACCTTGCATTTCTGCATTTTATCGGGAATGTTTTGGCAGAGCTATGAAAGGGGGAGTCTGTGAAAGCGAATACTATAGGGAGATTAATAATAAGTATTTGTAACCACTCTTGGAATACATTGACATGTTTATTTATTTTTTTATGTTCGAAATTGCTTTTTTGGAAAATTCAGTGTTTGGTGTTATTGTTTGGGTATTTCAGAGACTGCACTGTCCGGATGAGTTGGTTAAAAAAAAAAGTAGGCTAAATAATTCAAGAATCCTTGAGATGAGAGCACAAAAATTCAAAGGAAACTATGGCGGTTTTCGAGTAATTTTGGAAATGTGTTTATTTAATTTTTTTAATAAATATATATTGTGATTAGAGTTGAGCGGACACCTGGATGTTTGGGTTCGTCGGGTTCGGCCGAACTTAGCGAAAAAGTTTGCGTTCGGTACCGAACTTGACCCCGGACCCCATTGAAGTCAATGGTGACCTCAACTTTTGGGCACAAAAATGGCTCTAAAAAAGTCCTGGAAAGGGCTAGAGGGCTGCAAAAGGAAGTAAAATTGGGGTAAGAGTAGGACAAGTGCCCTGTAAACAAATGTGGATAGGGAAATAACTTAAAATCACATAAAAAAATAAAAATGGGAGGAGGAGGTGGATGTGGAGTAGGAGCCTAGAGGTTGACTAGGCCGTGACCATGACGGTGTAGGTGGAAGTGGCGGTGGAGGAGGAGGAGGAGGAGGTAGCCAACACTGTTTTTTGTTTGTTTGTTTTTTTTTCCTAATTGGGGTAGCCCCCAAAATATTGAGAAATATAAAAAAAAAAACAAGTATACCAATGGCTGTGTGAGGCCGGTCTAAATGTCTATTCTGCACAAGGTACAGACAAGTCTTGTGGGATCCATGCTTGGTTCATTTTAATAAACGTTAGCTTATCCACGTTGGCTGTGCACAGGCGGCTGCGCTTGTCTGTGATAATGCCCCCTGCTGTGCTAAACACACGTTCAGACAATACACTGGCTGCACCTCCAAGGCATAAAGGGCAAGCTCAGGCCATGTGCCCAATTTGGAGACCCAGAAGTTGAATGGGGCAGACCTATCAGTAAGTATGTGTAGGCGTGTGCACACATACTCTTGCACCATGTTTCTGAAATGCTGCCTCCTGCTAAGACGTTGCCTATCAGCTGGTGGTGCTGTTTGTTGTGGCGTGCTGCTGACAAAGCTTTTCCACATTTCAGCCAGGCTAACCCTGCCTTCTGAGGTGCTGGCGGTGCCACAGCTGCGTTGGTGACCTCTTCCTCCTCCTCCGCCTTCGCCTTGTGCTTCCAGTGAGCCCCCTGTGTCATTTGGGAATGCCCTCAGCAGCGCGTCTACCAGCGTGCGCTTGTAGTCTCGCATCTTCCGATCACGCTCCAGTGAGAAAATTAAGGACAGCGCGTTGTCCTTGTAACGGGGATCCAGCAGGGTGGCCACCCAGTAATCAGCACAAGTTACAATGTGGGCAATTCGGCTGTCATTGAGCAGGCACTGCAGCATGTAGGCTCTCATGTGTGCCAGGCTGCCTAGAGGCAAAGACAAGCTGTCCTCTGTGGGAGGTGTATCATCTGTGTCCCCCGTATCCCCCCAGCCACACTCCAGTGATGCCCAGGAGCTGCGTTGGGCGCAACCCTGCTATGAACATGTTTCCTCCTCCACCTCCTCATCATCTTCCTCGTCCTCCTCATCCTCCAGAACTGTGCCCTGGCTTGAAAATGTTTTATCTGGCCTATGCTGGTGCAGGAACCCACCCTCTGAGCCACTTGTGAATGACTGGCCTGATAACCGTGGAAATGACCCCTCTTCCTCCTGTGCCACATCCTCTTCCATCATCGCCCGAAGTGTTTTTTCAAGGAGACAGAGAAGTGGGATAGTAACGCTGAGAACAGCGTCATCGGCACTGGCCATGTTGAGTACTCGAAACACCGCAATATGGTACACAGGTCTCGCATGGAGGCCCACTCGTTGGTGGTGAAGTGGTGCTGCAGCTGAAACTCCACTACTGCCTGCTGCTGCTCGCACAGTCTCTCCAGCATGTGCAAGGTGGAATTCCACCTTGTCGGCACGTCGCATATGAGGCGGTGAGCGGGAAGGCCAAAGCTCTGCTGCAGCGCAGACAGGCGAGCAGCAGCAGGGTGAGAACGCCGAAAGCGCGCACAGACGGCCCGCATTTTCTGCAGCAGCTCTGACATACCTGGGTAGTTTTTTAGAAATTTCTGCACCACCAAATTCAGCACATGCGCCAGGCAAGGGATGTGCGTCAAACTGGCTAGGCCCAGAGCTGCTACGAGATTTTGCCCATTATCGCACACCACCAGGGCTTGAGGCTCAGTGGCAACAACCACTCATCGCTCTGTTGTTCAATGCCCGTCCACAGCTGCTGCGCAGTGTGGGGTTTATCCCCCAAACATATCAGTTTTAAAACAGCCTGCTGTTGTTTGCCCCTGGATGTGCTGAAGTTGGTGGTGAAGGTGTTACGCTGAGCGGATGAGGAGGTGGTAGAGGAGGAGGAGGAAGCGCAGTAGGAGGAGGAGGCAACAGGAGGCAAAGAGAAATGCCCTGCAATCCTCGGTGGCGGAAGGACATGCGCCAAACAGCTAGCCGCCTCAGGCCCACCCACCACTACATTTGCCCAGTGTGCAGTTAGCGAGATATAGCGTCCCTGCCCATGCCTCCTGGTCCACATATCAGTGGTTATGTGGACCTTGCCACAGATGCCGTTGCGCAGTGCACACTTGATCTCATCCCTGACTTGTTTGTGCAGGGAAGGGATGGCTCGCCTGGAAAAGTAGTGGCGGCTGAGAACCACGTACTGTGGGACAGCTACCGCCATCAGGTTTTTGAAACTGTCCATGTCCACCAGACGGAATGACAGCATTTCAAAGGCCAGGAATTTTGAAATGCTGGCATTCAGGGCCAGGGATTGCGGGTGGGTAGGGGGGTACTTCCTCTTTCTCTCCAGTGTTTGGGAGATGGAGAGCTGTAAGCTTCCATGGGACCATGTGGAAATGCTTGGGGACGGTGGCGGACATGGTGGCGTTGCTGTCACATCGTCTGTTTGCTGGGTGGCAGGTGACACTGGCACTGTAGAGGTGGAGGAAGAGGCCGAGGCAGCAGCAGAAGAGGAAGCAGGAGGAGGCTGAGACCTTTCTTGGATTTTGAGGTTCTTATTCCACTGCAGCTTGTGCTTTGAATTTGGATGCCTGGTCATGCAGGTTGTGCTCAGGTTTA
>BLSH010191354.1:12705-41443 GCA_018402905.1 Glandirana rugosa
AGTAGAGGGTGACGATATCCCTCTCCATAGCACTAGGAGATGATTTTAGAACAATAATCTGTCCCTCACAGGAGCAGCAGGAACCTCTCCCTCTAGCAGTATGTGATGATTTTAGAACAATAATCTGTCCCTCACAGGAGCCTCTCCCTATAGCAGTGGGAGATGATTTTAGAACAATAATCTGTCCCTCACAGGAGCAGCAGGAACCTCTCCCTATAGCACTAGGAGATGATTTTAGAACAATAATCTGTCCCTCACAGCACCAGTCATCTAAAAACTCTATGTGAAACTATAGCAGAGCAAAACCATATCCCTGTTCTTCTCCCTGCTGTAGTTACACACACAGTTTCCAGATGTTTGCAGAACAGGTTGTCCCGGTTTTAGTTAAAGTGTCACACACAGTTTCCAGATGTTTGCAGAACAGTAGTTCAGTTTGTCCCGGTTTTAGTTAAATTGTTACACACAGTTTCCAGATGTTTGCAGAACAGTTTGTCCTGGTTTTAGTTAAAGTGTTACACACAGTTTCCAGATGTTTGCAGAACAGTGATATGGTTTTGCCCGGTTTTAGTTAAAGTGTTACACACAGTTTCCAGATGTTTGCAGAACAGTAGTTCAGTTTGTCCCGGTTTTAGGTAAAGTGTTACACACAGTTTCCAGATGTTTGCAGAACAGTAGGATGGTTTCTCCCGGGTTTTAGTTAAAGTGTTACACACAGTTTCCAGATGTTTGCAGAACAGTGATATGGGTTCTCCCGGCTTATTTATACTTTTTTGACACAGTTTGAAGATGATTTTAGAACAGTTATATGGCTTCTACCGTTAATTAATACTTTTTAGACACAGTTTTAAGATGGTCCACATCCACCTCCATTTTTGATTTTTTAATGAAATTATTTTTTAAAAAATGCTTTTAGTTATTTCCCTGTCCCCATTTCTTTGTAGGGCACTTGTCCCACCCTTACCCCCATTTCCTTCCTTTTGCAGACCTCTAGGACTTTCCTGGACTTTTTTACAGCAATTTTCAGAACTTTTGGTAAAATTACCAGAACCCCGGACCCGAACCCGGACTTTTTTGAAAAGTCTGGGTTCGGGTCCGGGTCCCGGACACCCCAAAGTTCGGTACGGACCCGAACTTTACAGTCCGGGTTCGCTCAACACTAGTGATAAACCAACACAAAGTGGCACATAATTGTGAAGTGGAAGGAAAATGATAAATAATTTTCAAAATGTTTTACAAATAAATATGTGAAAAGTGTGGGGGGCATTTGTATAGCACCCCACCGAGTCAATACTTTGTAGAACCACCTTTCTCTGCAATTACAGCTTTAAGCCTTTTTGGGGATGTCTCTACCAGCTTTGCACATCTAGAGAGGACATTTTTGCCCATTCTTCTTTGCAAAATAGCTCAAGCTGTCAGATTGGATGGAGAGCGTCTGTGAACAGCAATTTTCAAGTCTTGCCACAGATTCTCAATTGGATTTAGGTCTGGACTTTGACTGGGCCATTCTAACACATGAATATGCTTTGATCTAAACCATTCCATTGTAGCTCCATTGTAGTATGTTTAGGGTCGTTGTCCTGCTGGAAGGTGAACCTCCGCCCCAGTCTCATGTCTTTTGCAGACTCTAACAGGTTTTCTTCTAAGATTGCCCTGCATTTGGCTCCTTCCATCCTCCCATTAACCAGTAGGGATAGGCCCACGGTTCGCGATCTAAAGTTCGTTGAATTTAGAACATTATGGGTCGTTCGCAGCGACTTCGCCACCATGGAGCGCCCCATAATACATTACGCGCAGATAGCACGCACAGCTCCTCCCCTTAGGGAGGGCTCCCACCATCTGCATGCTTTTTGCTCTGACAGTTTATCTATATGGCAGGACGGGGCCACCCGGCAACGTAAGCATTTCAAAAAGCTCCTTCTGACATCATGTGACGTCAGAGGAGGCGGGTCACGCTTTTACATCACCAGATGGCCCCGCCCTTCCATATAAATAAACTGTCAAAGCAAAAACCGTGCAGATGGTGGGAGCCACCCATCGCGCGCCGTGATTGACGATGGATTACAATGGGGGACACTTATTTTTTTTCTTTTTTAATAAAGGACTTGTCCCTAATTATCTCCTGTGTTTTTTTGACACTTTTTGGTGAATTAGTAGGGGGGGTACGATACTAATTCCCATGGGGGGGTCGGGATCTGGGAGCCCCCCTGCCCCAAAGCACCCATACTCCCCATCTTGAGGGCATGTAGCCTGGTACGGTTCAGGAGGGGGGGGCACTGGCCAGCGAGGTTGCATGCTCGGATAAGGGTCTGGTTTGGATATTAGGGGAGACCCCACACCAATTTTTTATAAAATTTTGGTGCGGGGTTCCCCTTAGAGTCCATACCAGACCCGACACAAATTTTTTCAGTGATTTGTATCTATATTGCTGGGAGCCGGCAATATACATTACAGCCACGAGTGGTTTTAAATGACAATTTTTCCTTTACAAATGTCAATTTGTTCTGGCACTGTTCTAAACATCACAGAGTTGCACCCTTTTACAGGCAGACTAAGGGGACCCCCCCAGCCACATTATTTAAAGGAATATTTAATTTTTATGGTTTCACTTTAAGAATTATTAAAATCACTGCTCCTGAAAAACTTGTTTTGCATTGATACATGTCCCCTAGGGTAGGGCCCGGGTCCCCATACACTTTTTACAGCAATAACTTGCATATAAGCCTTTAAAATGAGCACTTTTGATTTTTTTATATTCAGGTCCCATAGACTTTAAGGGTGTTTGAATGTTCGCACAAATGATCCCCCCTGGGTCCTGTGTGGATGGGCCCCCCTGAGTCCTGTGTGGATGGCCCCCCTGAATCCTGTGTGGATGGACCCCCCTGGGTCCTTTGTGGAAGGGCCCCCCTGGGTCCTGTGTGGATGGCCCCCCGTGGGGCCTGTATGGATGGCCCCCCTGGGTCCTGTGTGGATCCCCCCCTGTGTCCTGTGTGGATGACCCCCTCTGGGTCCTGTGTGGATGGGCCCCCTGGGTCCTGTGTGGATGCCCCACCGTGTCCTGTGTGGATGAACCCAGGGAGCCCACCCTAGACCACCAAGTATGGGGCATACAGTGCACTATAGGGATGGCACTATGCCCATATGTGATGCCTGGCGGACGTTCTGCTTGGTCAGCTGGGTTATGGGAGCAATGACTGCAGAGAATCCCAGTATAAATTTCCTATAAAAATTGGCGAAGCCAACAAAGCGCTGTACCCCATTCTTATCTACTGGCGCTGGCCAGTCAAGTATGGCGGTGACCTTTTGAGGGTCCATGGTGATACCCTTCGTGGAGAGATGAAATCCCAAGAATGCGATGCCCGCACACTCGAATGCGCACTTTTCCGCTTTCGCATAAAGTCCGTGCTCCCTGAGGCGGCTGAGTACGCATTTCACATGCCTGCGATGTTCTTCCAGGGAGGGGGAGAAGATGAGGATGTCATCGAGATAGACGACCACGCATGATCAAGGAAATCTTGAAAGACATAATTTATCAGAGCCCAAAAGGCATGACCAGGTATTCAAAGTGGCCAAAGCGAGTCCTAAAAGCCGTCTTCCATTCACCCCCCTCCCGTATCAGATTGTAAGCTCCACGTAGATCTAACTTAGTGAAGACAGTAGCTGTTCCAAGTCTTTGAAAAAGTTTTAGAACGAGGGATAATGGATACCGGTTCTTAATTGTGACCTTGTTGAGATCCCGATAATCAATGCAGGGTCTGAGCGTGTGGTCCTTTTTCTCCACAAAGAAGATTCCTGCTCCGGCAGGTGACGTGGAGGGCCGGATGAAGCCCTTCTCCAAGTTCTCATCTAAGTAAGATTTGAGGGCCGCCAGTTCCACCTCCGACAGAGGAAAGATCCGACCGAAGGGGAATTCAGCCCCAGGCAGCAGGTCGATTGGGCAATCATATGGCCGGTGCGGGGGCAGGGTATCGGCCCCCTTCTTGCTAAAAACATCTAAGTAGCCGTGGTAGGCTTCCGGAACCACCTGGAGGGCTTCCAGATCAGGGTCAGAGGTCATGCTGAGGATAGGCGAGGAAGTCTTTGGGGGTTGCAGCAAGCAGTGGGTAAGGCAATAAGAAGACTGAAACTGCACCTCTCCGGTAGACCAGTTGATCAGAGGGTTGTGGGCCTGGAGCCAGGGTAGGCCGAGGATCACCGGACATAAGGGGGACGCAATGACGTCCAAAAGTAAAAACTCTGTGTGCCCTTCTGCTGTCCAGGCTGGTAGGGGGAAAGTCTCATGGGTCACGGTGCCCGACTTTATGATTGACCCATCCGCCAGTCGAAGTACCACCTGTCGGGCCTTGGGGCATAGAGGAATGTGATGTAGGGTGGCAAAGGCTTGATCCACGAAACAACTACAAGCCCCTGAGTCCAGAATAGCTGGGACTTGGACGCTTCAGTCGGGAAGCTGGAGGGAGATGCAGAGGAACAGGAGGGGCTTGGTACCAGGTAAGGACAGGACTTCTCCGGCGATTGTGATAGGACCCTTGCCCACTTTGGCGGGACAACTACTTGCCAAATGTCCTGAGTCCCCACAGTATAAACATAGGTTGAGGTCTATGCGTCTCTGCCAATCGGCAGGTGAGAGAGAAGGGCAGGGGAGCCCCTTCTGAGGTGGTTCCAGGTGGTGCCTGGGAGAGGAGGAGGAGGCCAAGGTCGGACTGGATCTCGGGGAGCTGGGCTTTTCCTGAATGAGCCATGGGGCAGCAGAGGCCCTCTCCGCTCTGCGTTCACGCAGGCGATGGTCAATTTGGATGGCCAAATTGACCAGCGCATTCAGGGTGTGAGGTACCCCGACGCGAGCCAGCTCATCCTTGAACGGCTCAGAGAGCCCCAATCTGATCTGAAAACAGAGGGCGGCTGAGTCCCAGGTGGTGTTGGAGCTCCATCGCCGAAACTCGGAGGCATATTCCTCTGCGGTACGGTGGCCCTGCTGGAGAGCATGAAGTGCTGCTTCCGCTGTTGCAGTCTGATGGGGGTCCTCGTACAGCTGCGACATAGCATGAAATAGTAGATCCAGCCTTGAGGTCTCTGGGGCTTTCTGTTCCAACAGGCGGTGAGCCCAAATTTGAGGTGCCCCTGACAAGAGTGAAATCACAAATCCTACTTAAATTGCCTCCAGAGCAAAGGTACGGGGCTGCAGAGCAAAGTACAGCTTGCAGGCGCTACGGAACGCCCGGAACTTCCCGCGATCCCCCGTAAACCGCTCGGGCATGGGCAATTGAGGCTCCGTAGGAGGGGCACAATGGTGCAGGGTGAAGCTTGGCTGGGACCAGCCGCTGCTGGTGAGGCCAAGCCTCGAACTTAACTTTCCAAGCGGGTGTATTCCTCTTGAAGTGCCGTTATTGCTTGGGTCAGTCCGGTGATATGCCCACATATTTCCTCCATGGTGCAGGGCCCCGGCGCAGACTCAGACGTGGCTGTCCGTTACTGTCACGTACCGTGGTTGAGTCTGACATATGCGCGGGCAACCTCTCTTACGGCCCTGGTTCATGAGCCGTTGATAGTGGGGACAGGGAGCTCAGGAGCACAGGGGGGCACGAGGGCTGGACTTGGTCACAGGTGGTAGGTGCAGGTCCACAGGAGCTCGTGCAGCAGAAGAGTGGTGGTACAGGCCGGGTCATCAACAGGCAGGCAATGCGGTACAGGTGGAGCAGGCAGGCGGGTAGTCGGGTGCAGGCAGGGTTGGCAACGTCCGGTCAGATGAGGTACAAGGATCAGGCAGAAGAGTGGTTGTTAACAAGCAGAGGTCAGGGCAGGCAGATAGCAAACAAAGTCCAGATAGGTAGCCGGGGTCACGGACAGCACTTGCTACAGGAAGCACACTGTTTAAATAGAGCTGCCCGGCACCGCCTCCTCCGGGAGCGTGAGGAAACAACAAAATGCAAACAAGTCCTCAGCACAATCCTCTTCTAACAAAATCTATCTTCTCCATCAGCACATCCCCCACAGTTATTACCTCTTGTATCTCTTAACCTTCCCTAACCCATAAGGCAGCTTTAACAAAGCATAGCATATAGTAATGATGATCAGGATGGTAGTCACAGGAATGGTATCCAGGAGTAGACTGCAATGATCTCCATGCCAGCCGAGCCACTTGTCAAATTATAAACTTTGATGTCCATAAAAAACAAGAGGCTCCGCTGACCTCAGCAGTAGTTGTCAACCTTGCTGAAACAAATCCCTCCAAAGAAGTGACCACAGGATCTTTACATAGTTACATAGTTAGTCAGGTTGAAAAAAGACACAAGTCCCTCTAGTTCAACCAAAAAAAAAAAAAGAAAAAAAAATATATATATAATGATACAATCCCATATACACAATCCTTTACCCACAGTTGATCCAGAGGGAAGGAAAAATCCCCAGCAAAGCATGATCCAATTTGCTATAATGGGAGAAAAAAATCCCTCCTGATCTGCTGAGAGGCAATAGGATTTTCCCTGGATCAACTTTACCTATAAATGTTAGTAGCCAGTTATGTTATGTACATTAAAGTGGTTGTCAACTCTTGACAACCACTTTAAACTACAGGTAAGCCTGTAATCAGGCTTACCTGTAGGTTCCCTGTATATCTCCCAAACCTGTACAGCTTAGGAGGTATATGCTATACTGGCATGTGCCGACGTCATTCGGCACAAGCGCAGTGAAAAAACGACCTCCGTGTCGTTTCTTCACTGACAGTGTGCCGCAATTGGCGGCTCCCGCGCCGTAGTTCGTGGCCCTGGAAGGAAGAGGGGCGAAGATGGACAATTTCTACTGCGGGGACAGCGCGGGCGTCAATGGCAGGTAAGTGGCACATAATAGGCTAAAATGTGATGCATACTAGCCTATTATGCTCTTACATTGCAGGTGAATAAGGGGAAGTAAACCCATCAGGGTTTACATCAGGGTTTACTTCCTCTTTAAGGAAAGAATCCAAGCCTTTTTTAAAGCAATCTACTGTGCTAGCCACAACCACCTATGAAGGGAGTCTATTCCACATTTTCACAGCTCTAACTGTAAAGAAACCTTTCCGTATTTGGAGATTAAATTTTTTTTCTAGACGTAAAGAGTGCCCCCTTGTCCTCTGTGATGACCTTAAAGTAAATAACTCAACACCAAGATCACTATATGGACCACTTATATACTTGTACATGTTGATCATATCGCCCCTTAATCTCCTCTTCTCAAGAGAGAATAAATTCAGTTCCTCTAATCTTTCCTCATAGCTGAGCTCCTCCATTCCTCTTATCAGTTTGGTTGCCCTTCTCTGCACTTTCTCCAGTTCCCTGATATCCTTTTTGAGAACTGGTGCCTAAAACTGAACTGTATATTCCAGATAAGGTCTTACTAATGATTTGCACAGGGGTAAAATGATATCTCTATCTCTGGAGTCCATACCTCTCTTAATACAAGAAAGGATTTTACTCACTTTGGAAACCGCAGCTTGACATTGCATACCGTTATTAAACTTATGATCTACCAAAACACCCAGATCCTTCTCTACTCAGTGGCGGTTGGTGAATTTTTAGGATGGAGGCGCGCCAGGCACTGCCCTTCCTTTTTGACCCCTCCCACTTTTCATAAGCCACACCCCTTATAGAATCCACATATCGTGTCAGGAGTACACAGCTCAGCATCACAGGTGGGGTATATTTCAGCCACCAGTAACACAGTATGCAGCCACCAGTAACACAGTATGCAGCCACCAGTAACACAGTATGCATACACCAGTAACACAGTATGCAGCCACCAGTAACACAGTATGCAGCCACCAGTAACACAGTATGCAGCCATCAGTACACAGTATGCATACACCAGTAACACAGTATGCAGCCACCAGTAACACAGTATGCAGCCACCAGTAACACAGTATGCAGCCACCAGTAATACAGTATGCAGCAACCAGTACACAGTATGCAGCCACCAGTACACAGTGTGCATACACCAGTAACCCAGTATGCAGCCACCAGTAACACAGTATGCAGCCACCAGTACACAGTGTGCATACACCAGTAACACAGTATGCAGCCACCAGTACACAGTGTGCATACACCAGTAACACAGTATGCAGCCACCAGTAACACAGTATGCAGCCACCAGTAACACAGTATGCAGCAACCAGTAACACAGTATGCAGCAACCAGTACACAGTATGCAGCCACCAGTAACACAGTATGCAGCCACCAGTAACACAGTATGCAGCCACCAGTAGTGGCCAGCCTTACTCTGACTGATCCTGCATTCAGACGCTGTGCATTCTGAGTCAGGCACTGTCCACATCTAGTGATTTGGGATCACGGGCGGAATTGCTGTGATTCTGCCCATGATTCCAAATTGCTCTGTAATCTAGGCAAAGTGCAGCATACATGTTTTTGTGCCATTCATTTTAATAGCACCTAAAACTTGGTATTTTTGTCCTGATTGTTGCGTGGAAAACCAAATCGCACAAAGTTTATCGCTCCCTAAAGAAGGTCCTGCTCCTTTTTAGGTGACAAGCTTCATGTGACAATTGTGGCAAAACTGCACCATGTTTTAGGTTGCATTAAAAAATGTTGGCACAAAAACACACATGCTGCTTTTTTCAGGATTGGAGTGCGATTTGGAATTGTGGGCAGAATCAAAGCAATTCTGCCTGTGATCCCAAATCACTCGATGTGAATGGAGCCTCAGAGTTTTTGCAGTGTTCTGGCTGAACATAAAGTGACCCCAGATAATCAGCTGGTATATACACATCCATAGTACAGGGTTAATGTTTTCAGGGGTACAGTTTAGCTGCCTCTGAATGCAGCAGGCGATCTGCCCTGTGTATCCGTGCCAATGTGTTTTGTAGAAGAGGATTGGAGACTAGAGTGGATCCAGCAGCGCTCACGTTAGTTATATTAGCACCAGTGAGGATGACATAGCCATGTAATGAGATGAATTTGGTGTTTTCTCCCCTCCCCCCACATACCAACTTCTCTCTCCCCCACCCCACAAGTTGTATGGTAACTTCTCACTGCTTGAATGCCCGTTTTGACTGCTTGTTGCTGTGAAATTCACCTTTCTATCACAAAATCAGAGCCCCACACCATGCTGCCTGCCATGATTTATGTGAAGAAGAGCCGCCCCAGTAAAGCAGTCTGCCTGGAGGAAGGAGGGGGAAAGAGCAGCAATGTGAAAGACTGTCAGTGCTCTGAGCTTAGCCGATCACAAATCTTGGGCCGATATCAGAATGCAGGCTGGCCGGGTGAGTGTTAGGAGTTGCAGCGGTGGAGTGGAATGGTGCCAGTGATAAAACAGTTCTGGCTGGGCTCGGTCAGCTCCTCTTCATAGTCGCACTCCGTCTTCACAGTCACAGCATGCCTCCGACAATGACATCACGCCGCTGGGGCTGCCAGTCTACTCCTCTGCAGAGGTGGGGGGGGGTGGGAGGGACTGGGTCAGTGGGAGATGAACGAAACAAAGGACTTTCATGGGACCCCCCTGCCCAAATGGTCAGTTCTTAATGGCATTGTCTCCACCTCGTCACCTCCCTAGTGCAAGGAGCAAATTAGAGAGCTCAATAAGCGGGTCGGGCCGTCATATCCACCCGTCATAATGAGCTCCATTGACCGCAGTAGGAGGCTGCCAATGAACAAATAAGCGCGGAGAAACAATTTCTCCATGCTTTCCAATGACAGGTGTAATCATTTCTGGGATGCACGGCCTGTTGCTAGGCCGATTAGAAAAATAAATCAAGATTAGACCTTTTTTCCTAATCTACCTAGCAACAGCAGAGAGAGAGATATTAAATACAGATGAAAACTACACAAAAAAAATTATATAGTTTATTTATTTTTTTTACTGCAAACTGGTGGTGGGGCATTGCCCCAGGAGCCCCTATGGATCAACCTCCACTGTCTCTACTATGCATTCCCCCAGTTGTACTCCCCCTAGTATGTAGGATGCATGCATATTCTTAGCCCCCAAGTGCATAACTTTACATTTGCCAACATGAAACCTCATTTGCCACATAGTCGCCCAATTAGACAGTGCATTGAGGTTGGCTTGTATTTTGGAGACATCCTGCAAAGACGTTATTCCACTGCATAGTTTGGTGTCATCTGAAAACACTTAAATAGTACTTTTAATCCCAGACCCTATATCATTTATAAATATATTGAAAAGTAAGGGTCCCAACACTGAACCTTGGGGTACACCACTGATAAACTTAGACCATTCAGAGTAAGAATCATTAACTACTACTCTCTGAATTCGGTCTTTTAGCCAGTTTTCTATCCATTTACAAACTGATCTTTCCAAGCCTGTAGACTTTACCTTACACATTAGCTGTGTGTGGGGAACGGTGTCAAAGGCTTTTGCAAAATCCAAGTATACTACGTCCACAGCCACCCCTCTTTACAAAGTTATACTTACCTCCTCATAAAAAGAAATCAGGTTTGTTTGACAACTTCTGTCTTTCTTAAATCCATGCTGTTTGTTGCTTAAAATATTTTTTTTTCCAGCAAGAACTCATCTTAGTGGTATTTTATTAAACTCTCCAATACCTTCCCGACTATTGAAGTTAAATTAACAGGTCTATAATTAAAGACTTTGATCCCTTTTTAAATATGGGCACCACATTGGCTCTACGCCAATCCAGTGGTACTATTCCAGTCATTAACGAGTCCCTAAAAATTTGATACAATGGCTTTGAAATGACAGAGCTCAATTCTTTTAGGATCCGTGGATGGATGCCATCTGGTTCAGGTGCTTTATCCACCTTTATTCTGTCTACTTCTGGACCATTTCACTTTTGAGCCATTGTGGATTATTTGGGGCTGTGTCACTATCACCCCCATTATGGGCATGAGCTCCCTCATGCTCCTTTGTATACACAGAGCTGAAGAAAGTATTTAATAAGTTTGCCTTCTCTTTGTCCGCAGTCATGCACTCTAGATTATTTTGTAAAAGGCCTACATGCTCAGACCTGACCTTTTTACGATTAATATATTTGAGGAATTTTTTGGGGGTTTGTCCTACTAACTTTTGCAATCTGTCGTTCGTTCTGAATTTTTGCGTCCTTTATTTCCTTTTTACATATTCTGTTATATTCTTTGTAACATTTAAAATATGATAGCGTTCCCTCATTTTTATATTTTTTAAAAGCTATTTTCTTATCATTTATAACTTTAACTTTGGCCGTGAGCCACATAGGTTTTATTTTTGGCCTTTTAAACTCATTGCCCATGGGAATATACTTTGCAGTGAGTTTACATACAGTCTTTTTGAAAATCCCATTTCTGTTCTGTGTTCATTGATGCCAATATTCCCTCCCAGTCTAAGTCCTGGAGAGCAGCCCTCATCCATGGAAAATTTACTCTCTTAAAGTTATGTGGTTTTATCTTTTCTGTATGTGTTTGTTGCTTGCAGCTTACATTAAATGAAATCATGTTATGGTCACTGCTACCCAGATATTCTTTTATATGAATATTGGTAATAAGCTCTGCATGGTTTGAGGTTACAAGGTCCAGCAAAGTGTCATTCCTAGATGGGGCCTTAATAAATTGGACCATAAAATTGTCCTGTAATAGGTTTATAATTTTTTGCCCTTTAACTGTCCCACCAGTGCCATTACTCCAGTTAATTTCTGTATAGTTAATATCCCCCATAATTATCACTGTCCCAGCCCTTGCAGCTCTTTCCATCTGTGCAAGGAGCTGAGTCTCCACCTCCTCTTTAACACTGGGAGGTCTATAACAAACTCCAATGATAACCTTTGTAGTGTGCACACCCATATGCAGATCTACCCATAATGCTCTACATCAACTAAGTCTTCTTGCACACTCGCTTTGAGATCACTTCTCACATAGAGACAGACACCACCTCCCCTCCGTTTTACCCTTTACCCTACCCAATAAAGATCTCAATTCCTGGTGTTTGGATGAAGTTCTATTTCACTGTTAAGGCTCCATTTACACGGGACGCTATTTCAACCTCCTTTGAACTATTTTTTTTGACAGCTAGAAGCCGGCATCTAAAACGGCCGTTTTGCCGCGTTTTACATGCCGTGTTTAGCGGGGTTTTGCCGTGTCCACGTCTAGGAGCGTTTTTTTTTAATTTATTTATTAAATTTTTTTTTTTAAATGGAAACGGCTGTCAACAAAACGGTCCTAGACATGCATTACAGCGTTTAGGTGCAGCGTTTACAAGCTGTTTGGTGTTTCAAATGCCTCTGAACTGGCGTCTGAACCCATTTTTTTTTGTGTTCCAAAAAAGCCTTTAAACTCAACTGCCTGGAAATGGCCTTAAACGACCCTGTGTAATGTACTGATAAGATAACATAGAGGAAATTTCAGGGGCAGCTGAAAAAAATGCCCAAATGCCTCTAAACGTCCATTTACCAGCAGCAGTGTAAATGAGGCCTAATAAACTTGCTTAAAGCACACACAGTCTGGTCTCAGTTTCCTGATTGTAGCTATGCAGATCTGGCCATCCCTGAGGTTGAATCCCTGCTGCTGATCTCTGACAGCAGGGAGGATTGGGGGGCACATAGACAACACTAAAGAAGCAGTTTGCAGGCAGAGAGCAGGGATTATCACCAACAGGCAGGGTACTGTGTGGGGCGGCAGATCGGCAGTAGCAGCAGTTGGCAGAGGAGGGGGGTGCTTATAGCAGTAGGGGGAAAGCCAAGGACCAAAGCCTTACGAACCTCGCCAACTAGAAAATCTTCTGTTCCGACGCAAGCCTTTCATTCATGGTAGCAAAGAGGTTAAAGTGCATATAAAGTCTCACAATGAATGTCTGTTTGCTTCCTTTCATTCTGTTAAATGTACCACTCAAAGCATATAGTTATACCCGTGTGATAAGTGCAATAAAACCAAACAAACACTGTAGATCTTTTCAGAAATTCAGTGCTGTCCTGTGTCCTATTGGTTATCTTAAAGAGCCATCCTACTCCTGCTTCAATGTATTTATTGGTTTTTAAGAATCAGCGCAGGATATCAAAGGCGAGCATAAAAATCGCCCATGCAGGGGCTCAAAAATGATTAGGTTTACGAGACAAACAAGAAAGGTTACAATAATAACAACCACTGCTAAATAGCTCTAAAACCATTAGGATGGTAATGGATACCATGAAAAAGCCAAAGGCCACAATTCCACGGTCTACTCACAGTTACCTCAGGGGTGGCTTATCACCTTCACCCAGCCCCAGAGGATGGTGACTGTATACATAGGAAAAAAATGAAGAGTCAGAAAAGAGAGTAGAGGGGAAAGAGAAAGGAGTAAGGTGCAGAGAAGGAGAAGGGGGAGGGGGGACAAAACAGACTCGGGGGTCCGACAGAGGCAGTCAGAAAAGTCCTGAACAAGCCAGTTGGAGTGAGGGGAACTCATAAGAGATGCATGGCTCCCAAACCTTGAGAAATTTAGAGTGTGAGTTGTAACAGACCCAACTAGGACAGGGGCTTTTGGAGGGGACTAGGGACTTGCCCACTGATTATGGCCCATGGAGAGAGCAGATCATCCTCTAATGATGAACAACAACATGATGAACGCTGAGAGCGAGGCTTGGATTAATTCTCTGAATAAGCAATAAAGCTTCTCTTCTCGAGTGAATGGAAAGGTGTAATTTTAATCTTGTACAGGTTAATAGTCAGAGGGAATATTGTGGCCCTCATGCAAACTGAGTTGGAGAAGCTTCTCCACTTGGGATAGAAATATTTATCAACAATATCCCTCAAGAAATCTATAAACATAAATT
Source organism: Glandirana rugosa (assembly GCA_018402905.1). Taxonomy (NCBI): domain Eukaryota; kingdom Metazoa; phylum Chordata; class Amphibia; order Anura; family Ranidae; genus Glandirana; species Glandirana rugosa. Next base: position 26,447 of record BLSH010191354.1, read on the forward strand.
AATTCCACCTTTTCAGACTTCTGGAACACTGTATGGGTTTGTCTCATAGACTGTTGTAGACAGGTGATGGCCAGTCTGAGGTGGGGTGGGATCACTGTTTATGTTATGTGTGTCTGTCCCATTGTGTGCCTCCTAGGTGTGCACTACCATTGTTAATTGAGTTAATTGAGTCACCTATTGTTTTTGTCTGTTGGCTAATCTGGCTAACTTTGAGGTTTCTATGATGGGATTTTCCTTGTGTCAAGTCTACCTCATTATCTAAATCATTGTGTGTTGTTTTGGGTAAATATTTGGTTTTATTGTTCATGTGGTGACTGACATACATTTGAAATGTAAAAAAACCTGCATTTCTGTTCAATAAACAGTCATTCCTTTGGTTTTACCTCAACATCTTGTCTGTGTACAATGCTTGGGGTAAAACGGCTGGTATTAGCTCTCAGTCTGCTAGAAGGTTTAGGGGAGCAGGGGGGTCTGTTTGGCACAAGCACCTAAGTGGAGTACAAGCATTCTTTCACATACTGTAAGTCAGCCATTCTCAACCTTTTCAACACAGAGGAACCCTTGAAATAATTCTCCGGTCTCAGGGAACCCCTGCTGAAAATGAAAAATCTGCAACTCCTGATACATTAGTGTGATGGTCATTGGGAATAATGCTCCTTACACTTGTGGTCATTGAGAAGAATTACCCCCTTACAGAGAGCTAAAACGATCAATGGTATCATTGGGAATTTATCTGAGAGGTAGAAATTGACCATTGCTCAAGGAACCCCTAGCAACCTCTGAAGGAACCCTAGGGTTCCATGGAAACCTGGCTGAGAAACCCTGTTGTAAGTCATGAAGAATACGTGACATCTGCTCATGGAGCATCAAAGTGGTGATACACAACTTCAACTCTTGTAAAGCAACATGAGGGGTCTTCTGGGCCTAGGCTATCATCCTAGTTCTTATCTCGAACTATAGAATGATGAGCCTTTTTGCTGCAGAAATATGAAGGTGTGGGTGGCTGATTGGTTTAGCAAAAGGCACTAGGCAGAGCTTATACCATTTACTCCACAAAAAAGTGGTTGTTAGCCAACAATAGAACTTTTCTGGCAGATCAACAAGTCAAGTATCTGTCTGTATTTGCATGGTCTTTAACCACTTCAGCCCCGGAAGGATTTGCCCCCTTCCTGACCAGAGCCCTTTTTGCGATTCGGCACTGCGTCACTTTAACTGACAATTGCGCTGTTGTGCGGCGTTGTACCCATATGAAATTTGCGTCCTTTTTTCCCCACAAATAGAGCTTTCTTTTGGTGGTATCTGATCACCGCTGCGTCATTTCTGATCGCTGCTATAAACAAAAGAAGAGCGACAATTTTGCAAAAAAACCCAAATTTCTTACTTTTTGCTAAAATACAAATCCAAAAAAAAATATAAAAAAAACATTTTTTTTCATCGGTTTTGGCCGATTTATATTCTTCCTCAGATTTGTGATAAAAAAAATCACAATCGGCGCTTATTGATTGGTTTGCGCAAAAGTTGCCGCATTTACGAATGATGAGAATTAATTTCTGGGGTTTTTATTTATTTATTTATTTTTTTACTAGTAATGGCGGCGATCTGCGATTTTTAGCGGTACTGCGATATTTCAGCAGACATGTCGGACATTTTTGACACTTTTTTGGGACCAATGGCATTTATACAGCGATCCGTGCTATAAAAATGCACTGATTACTGTGTGAATGCATTGGCAGTGAAGGGGTTAACCTGCAGGGGGCACTCTAAGGGTTAACTGTGTTCCCTGGGCGTGTTCTAACTGTCTTAGTGTTTGACTGGCAAGAGTGATCACAGCTTCCATATAAAGGAAGGTTGTGATCACTCCCTTCCCCCTCTAATGGCTCGTACACACGGGACGACGATCGTATTCAACACGTCGTACTCACGACCGTTGCATGCGGAATCGATCGTCTGTGGCCGCTCTTTCAACAGTTGAACATACGACGGTCGTGCATTGGAGTTGTATGTGCAGACTAGAAAACTTGGTTGTACCAACAAGCTCGCATACGATCGTTGTATCGTGTGTAGAGCAGTTGGGTACAACAAGTTGTATTGTGCTAAACACGCATGCGCCAAGTCCACTTCAACTAACAAGAAATTAGATGAAGGAGCCCAAAGGGTGATGCTACTTCCTCTTTATACGCTCGTTCGCGTCATCACGTTCGACCGGCCGCAAGTTGTATGTACGACCGTCGGGTGCATGTCAGTATGCTATTTACATTATGCAACATACGATTCAACACGGTCGGACGTGCGATCGTCGTCCCGTGTGTACGAGGCTTAACAGAACGGAGATCCGTGTTTACTTACACGGACCTCCATTCTTTCACTCCGGGGGGGGGGCATCGCGGGTAGCCGGCGGAGATCGAGTCCGCCGCACCCGATCCCAGGCCCTCCCCAGACACAGTGAGCTCCGGCGGCGCACGCGCGCTCACAGTGCGCGATCTGGCAGCCGCCGTCAGATGGCCGCGGTTTGCCCAGGAGAGCCATTTTGTCGGCAAGTGGTTAAAGAGAAAAAAATAGGGCTCACGGGCATGCATTTTTTTCGCCTTCCTCTGGATCAACTGTGGGTATAGGATTGTATATATGGAGTTTTCTATTCGTGTGTGTTTTTTTCTTTGTTGGTTTAACTGGATGGATTTTATGCTTTACATACGCTTTGGTATGAGATCTTCCTGTTTAGTTCTATTAGTAGCACAGCAGTAAATTATCTCTGGAACTCTGGAATACCAGACTCAGCCATGTCACCTGCTGGGTGCAAAAAAACATTTAATTTTACTCTAGTGATAAGGCCCCTATGGGCCAAGCTGTTAAAGACCAACTGTATTATCAGAAATGGTATCTGCTGGTTTTTCATGGGCTCTGAATTACAAACTCTTTGAAGAATACACTATGAAGGACATCTTATCTAAACGTATGGCAATCTAATATTCAAAAGGTCAAATAAATATTTGTAGTATACTTAATAATGTTTTAATCAGAACTTTCAGCACTATTGCTCAGTGGGATTTTTTTTTTTGTAAGAGGTCTTCTGTCATTATTAATGACTCACAGTAAGAAAGAAATAGACTGAATATCCAGTGACATCTTGTGCATATTAATTACTTAAAATTGTATTGTGCATTGTGGCGTACTGTCCAAATAAGATGATTGTTATATTAATGGAAATTAATTTTGAAAGGAAATTAAGTACACAACATGCCCTGCTAGTGGGAAATCATAGCGGGGAGTCAATGCTTAAAATGTATTAAGTGCAAGAAGAAAAAAAAAATCTTCATTTCAACTATTCAAATGTTATTTGCCTAAAAAAATCACATTCATACACCCAGTAGAAAGCATAAGAAAGCTAACACATTTTGGGATCACATGATGCGTGAAACCCCCAAAACGCATTGGATATCTAATCGTATTGATCTTCTAATAATAAAACTATTCTGGACTCCATATCCTTTGATATTGTGTCCTTACTGCTATCTACTGAATTTTCTTCAGCACCTCCTCTTTTGTTTGGGAGTCCTTTGTTTTATGGAAGCAATCTCACTGAAGCGATTTAACTCAACTAATAAGACCACCATAAAATATACTGGACACTTAACATTGGCACATTGGCAATATATATATTGTGGGGATTAGCTTGTGGGATCACTCTTCAGAGGAAAATACTCGGCATTGAGGTCAGTTTCTTTCAAATCTGCCAGGTTTATTATTACAGGTTTGAAAGCTCAAAAACACATAAAAGAACAGAAAACAAAACCTCGCTGTCCGGCGCTAAAATAAACAGTCAGGTTCTTCCCTATACAGTGTGGGGCTGTCCCCGATACCCACAAAACATAAGCACAGTGCAAACCTTGATTTTTGAGTCCAAATTAGCAGGCAGAGCTCACTCAACTTTCTCCCTCTGAGATCCAGGATAGAGCTCTCCTCTGCTATTTTCCTGGTCATTAAATGTAGGTGAAGAGTGGTTTGAGTGGACCAGAAAGTCCGGGCCGGAACCAGCTCTGTCACAGCGGCTGGCAAAACCTGGGTCGGACTCTCACTAGTCGCTTCAACGTGATCGCATGCGGGGTGACAAGTATCGCCTGTCCATTGTGGCGCCTCACATAACGTCACAATATATACACACTATATTACCAAAAGTATTGGGACGCCTGCCTTTACACGCACATGAACTTTAATGGCATCCCAGTCTTAGTCCGTAAGGTTCAATATTGAGTTGGCCACCCTTTGAAGCTTTAACAGCATCAACTCTTCTGGGAAGGCTGTCCACAAGGTTTAGGAGTGTCTATTGAAATGTTTGACCATTCTTCCAGAAGTGCATTTGTGAGATCAGGCACTGATGTCGGACGAGAAGGCCTGGTTCATTGTGTCCATTCTAATTCTTCCCAAAGGGGTTCTGGTTGATTGAGGTCAAGACTCTGTGCAGGCCAGTCAAGTTCCTCCACCCCCAAACTCACTCATCCATGTCTTTATGGACCTTGCTGCACTTGTGCACTGGTCCAAATCATTTGGTGGAGGGGGGATTATGGTGTTGGGTTGTTTTTCAGGGGTTGGGCTTGGCCCCGTTAGCTCCAGTAACGAGAACTCTAAGGTGTCAGCATTCCAAGACATTTTTGACAATTTCATACTCCCAACTTTGTGGGAACAGTTTGGGGATGGCCCCTTCCTGTTCCAACATGACTGCACACCACTGCACAAAGCAAGTTCCATAAAGACATGGATGAGCGAGTTTGGGGTGGAGGAACCTGACTGGCCTGCACAGAGTCCTTACCTCAACCCGATAGAATACCTTTGGGATGAGTTAGAGTGGAGACTGCAAGCCAGGCCTTCTTGTCCAACATCAGTGCCTGACCTCACAAATGCGCTTCTTGAAAAATGGTCAACATTCCCATAGACACTCCTAAACCTTGTGGAAAGCCTTCCCAGAAGAGTTGAAGCTATTATAGCTGCAAAGGGTGGGCCAACGCAATATTGAACCCTACGGACTAAGACTGGGATGCCATTAAAGGTCATGTGCGTGTAAAGGCAGGTGTCCCAATACTTTTGGTAATATAGTGTATATTAGAGCCAGCCACTGCCATCCCCTCCACAGCCCAGTGCTCCCCTGAGCACTGAAGGGGCAGAGCATAGTGCTGGATACTGACAGTCCCCAGCTCTCTGCTCACAGAATGCTGAGAACTGAGCAATCAGTGGTGTTTGATCACTCAGTTCTCTGTGCGGAGCTGGCGGGGGACAGATGCAGCTTCGGATCGATACTGCATCCACCTAGGTGAGCATAAATGTTATTTATTACAAAGTCAATACTTCTCTTCTAACTAATAACTTCCTGTGCCCTCTACTGAGCGTTATCAACAGGATCAACTGGTACATTTAACAGACCAAAAAGGAACAAAAAAGAAAATGTAATTGTTAGGGTTTATATACACTTTTATCTTCTCACTATGTATTCCTTTAAATCTTAACTCCGGGATAAGTATATATCTTGGTGTGTGTGATTTGTGTATTTCTTCCAGATCGGTGCAATAATCCAGTGTGAAACTTTACAACCTGTAATAAAGACCGGTCAGTGCTGCCCTCCCTCTTTGTGCAGGGTGACTGGTCTTGTCTCCGCCCCCTCCTGTCATTTTCTGCAGGCAGCCTGTAGTGGGTGGAGCCTGCTGGACCCCTCCCACAGCTCTGCTTTCTGCACAGGCTATGTACAGTATAGTGATGATCTCACTGCTCTTTTTACAATGTAATACCTGAGTCTGTAAATTCATGTTGTGCACACAAAGGGGATTTATAGCCATTGCAACTATTGAAGAATATATTTAACCACTTGCTTACCGGGGCACTTTTACCCCCTTCCTGCCCAGCCCAATTTTCAGCTATCCGCGCTGTCACACTCTGAATGACAATTGCGTGGTCATGCAGCATTGTACCTAAACAAAATTCTTATCATTTTTTTGAGACAGATAGAGCTTTCTTTTGGTGGTATTTAATCACTGCTGGGTTTTTTATTTTTTGCTAAAAAACAAAAAAAAGACCAAAAACGTTGAAAAAAAAAAGTTTTTCTTAGTTTTTGTTATAACATTTTGTAAATAAGTAATTTTTCTCCTTCACTGATGGGCACTGATGAGGCGGCCCTGATAGGCTGCACTAATGGGCACTGATGAGGAGGCACTAATATGCAGCACTGATGGGCACTGAAAGGCAGCACTGATGGGCACTGAAAGGCAGCACTGATGGGCACTGATAGGTGGCACTAATGAGCACTGAAGGGCACTGATAGGTGGCACTTATGGACACTGATTGGTGGCACTGAAAGACGGCACTGATGGGCACTGAAAGATGGCACTGATGGGCACTGACAGGTGGCACTAATAGGTGGCACTAATGAGCACTTATGGGCACTGACAGGTGGAGCTTATGGGCACTAATAGGAGGAACTTATGGACACTGATAGGCGGCACTGATGGCCACTGATTGGCGGTACTGATGGATGACACTGATAGGCACTGATGGACACTGAAATGCAGCACTGACTGGCATCACTGATGGGCACTGACTGGCATCACTGATGGGCACTGTTGGGGCTGCACTGATAATCAGTTCGCTGATCATCTTTGCAGATCTCCCCTGTGAGGAAATGCCGCTGATCGGCTCCTCGCGTGCTGTCAGTGTGAGGAAAGGAATGCCGATAACCGGCATCTTCTTGTTTACATGTAACCAGCTGTTATTGGACAACCCGATCACATGGGTAAAGAGCCGTGTGATTGGCTCTTTACTGAGATCGGTGATGCACATCGTCCCAGGGACAGAGCGCACCACCAATCTCCGTGCTGCGCACCCCCGCGGGCGTGCAAGCGCAGCGAGGGTGGGATGACATCATATTACGTCATCCAGATCAATAGAGCTGCTGCCTGGCCGTCATTTGTCAATTTGGTGAGCAGTTGGATGAAAGTTTTTGTGCCTGGAGGAGTTCAGCTTTAAGAATGGAAAAAAAAAATGAATGACACCAACATGTTTTCAGCTTCACAGAAATACAAAAGAACAAAAAAAAAAAAAATAAAGTTTGTTGTTTTTCCCTTATTTTCAGCAAAGCTAACAATTGACAGAGAACATTTTTCAGAAGCCTAAGCTTTAATATCACATTATCCAAAAGGGAAATAGGAATGTCTAGCAAAGAGATGTTGACACGAAAGCCATAGGTATGACAGTGAAAAATGAGCTGCCGAGGGTTTGTGCTGCTCTATGAATTAATTTAGGATTTAAAATATGACCCGTAGATGATGACCATGCACTTGCATAAATGTGATCAAAATGTCATAGCGGGAAAGAAAAAAAAACGCCTGTATTCGGCTCAGCTAAAGAGAAAAATGAGCTGGACTATTTTAATTTTAAATTCATTTTCTGGGTGTAATCAGAAATATATTTGAAGGACCGGGGTCATCCAATTCCGATTTTTCAGTTGTGGGTGGACGTTAGTGGACTGAGAACAGCAGCACTTTGACCTTCCAGCAAGCAAATCTTCTACTCCATTCCCAGCTGCCTTTGTACTTTATTGGGTGCCGGTGGTCCTTTGGTTTTCCACCTTAACCCCAAAATATGCTTGTAGGTTAACCACTTCAGTACTGGGCACTTTCCCCCTTCCTGCCCAGGACACTTTTTAGCTTTCAGAGCTGTCAGAATTTGAATGACAATTGTGTGCTCATGCAACACTGTACCCAAAAAAGTTTTCATTATTTTCTTCCCACAAATAGAGCTATGTTTTGGTGGTTATTTGATCACCACTGGGGTTTTTATTTTTTGCTAAACAAACTAAAAAAGTTTTCCTTCCTTTCTGTTATAACATTTTGTTTTCTCCTTCACTGATGGTCACTGATAAGGCGGCACCGATGGTTATTGATGAGGTGACACTGATAAGGTGGCACTGATGGGCACTGATGAGGAGGCACTAATATGTAGAATTGATGGGCACTGATAGGCAGCACTGATATGTGGCACTGATGGGCACTGATAGGCAGCACTGATAGGCAGCAGTGATAGGCACTGATAGGCAGCACTGATGGGCACTGATAGGCGGCACTGATATGCAGCACTGATTGGCACTGATAGGCATCACTAATGGGCAGCACTGATGGGCACTGATAAGCAGCACTGATGGGCACTGATAGGTGGCACTGATGGGCATTAATAAGCAGCACTGATGGGCACTAATAGATGGCACTGATGGGCGGCACTGATGGGCACTAATATATGGCACTGATGGGCACTAATAGATGGCACTGATAGGCAGCACTGATGAGGAGGTACTGACAGTCATTACTGATGGCACTGATTGGCATCTGTAAAGAGCACTGACAGGCGTTACGCACATAGGGTGGCAGGTCTACCCAGGCACACCCTAATCACCCTGTACTGTGAACATTCCCCCTGCTGCCTGGCTGCAGAGAAAGGGCCTGGGGAATCTCAGTCTCTTTCTCTTCCTCAAAAGTGAGACATCAGGGGTCTGGTTAGACCCCTGATATTTCACCAAAGCCCCCCCAGCAGGGCTTCTGAAAAAATTGTAAAAAAAAAATAATAGAATATAATATTGTAAAAAATAATTAAAAAAACAAAAATAAAAATAAACTACTGACACCTATCTCTTGTGGTGCACACCCTAATGCAATAGGCTGTGCACGCCTATGGGTGTTACTGATGGGCACTGATTGGCACTTTTATGGGCACTGACTGGCACTTTGGTGGGCACTGATTGGTACTATATTGGGCACTGATTTGCATTGTGGTGGGCACCTCTGATGGGGGCTATGCTGATAATCAATGCGCCTATTATCAGCACACACCCCCCTCTGGCAGGAGAGCCGTCGATTGGCTCTCCCTGTCAACGCGAACCGATGAAAGACGATTACCGGCACTTCCTGCTTACCGCTGTGATCAGCTGTGATTGGACACAGCTGATCACATGGTAAAGAGCCTACGTTATAGGCTCTTTACCACAGTCGGAGATGCGGTGTGTCAGAGTGACACACCGCACTACCAATCGCTGCGCTGCGCGCCCCCAGGGGCGCGCACGAGCAGCTTATCCTGCTGGACATCATATGACGCCCAGTCAGGATAATGAAGCCACATTACGGACGTCAATCCGCAATGGGGCGGGTGGGAAGTGGTTAATTGGCTTTCAACTAAACTGCATGTAATAAAGGTAAATAGGATGTTAACTTTTCAAGGGAAGTTGCACTTTGCATGGGAATTTTCCCCATATTTTACAATAGGAGGGGGGGGGAAGCAACGGCGGGACTTTATATGAGGCGTGCAATGGTGAATGAAAAAACTCAAACATAAAAGCAGTGTTGTTTATTTTCAAATCATACATATATATCAATGTGAGACCATGCCCTACAAAGATACAGAGATATATATACAAACAACACTGTACTAATTCATATTATAGTGATTCTCAAAGACACCCACATAGTTACATAGGGCTACATAGTATTTGTGGCTCATAGCCAATATGTATACCACCTCCATGAAATTAAACCAATAAAAATAAACATGACAAACACAGTGAAGAATCATGAATATGGATGTGATTTTTAGGAGATAGGACCATTAGTAGCTCTACGCGTTTCGTGATCTTTTATAATCACTCGTCAGGAGCAAGCCCATCTGTTTTGTTTTTTCAAAAAACAAATGTTCTCTCTCTTTTTTGTTTTTTGGCTATATATCTTTTGAATCTATACTCTGTATATATATATATATATATGGTATGCAATCAATTGGTTTCCTTAAACTGTTATGGTGATTGGCAATTCTGCTTGACCCTCTTGTGTTCGGGGCCACGTGTCCTCTGGGTTTCATCGCTTCGGGAGCTGCGATGCGGACTGCTGGTCCCCGCACTTCCTCCCCCCAGTGGGGGTTGGGCGGGGGCTTTTGCACTGCGCATCGACGTCACGGCTGCACGCCGGATGTGGGGCGTCTTCGGGCGCCGCGGTCCTTTGGCGGGTCTTGTCCATCGAGCGTGCAATATGGGAGGGGTGGGATTGGCGCCATGGGCCCGGCGAAAATGCGGTCTGGGCGGTGGCTCTCCTTCTCTCCATCAGCACGCCGCTGTGACGTTGGGGGTTGGTTTGCGGCGGCTCCCCATATATAGGGCGGTTTAGCACGGCGGGCGGACATGTGGGTACACACTTCCTACACAGTTGGACACTTACATATCGGATTCCCTTCCATCACAGGTATGACACCTTTTTTCTAATCCACTACCTACCACCTTTCCGGCACCCTTCAGGTGCATCACTTTTTCACATTCCAACATTCCACATTCCATTCTATGTGTGCTGTGCTGTTTGTTGCTTTTTGTTCTTGGCCTTTTGCTTTTTTCTTTTTTCCCCTAACCCACCCTCATATTCATTACTCTATACTATTCCCCAGGTACGACACTTGGCATTACACCACCACCACTTCCGTTCGCCGTGCTTGCTGCCCTGCGTGGGGTTGCCGCCCCTTGCCATGCCCCCAGAGCTCCCGAGGTGATGCTCCCGGTCAGCTTGTGTTCTCCGGCATGGGCACCTATTCCCAGCAGCATAATTCATGTAAGCCCTTTACCATGGGGGCTTTGGCTCCTTTTCTTTCTTTTTATTCAATTTAATCTAGTTTATTTCAATTCTATTCATAGCTTTGATGAGTTTAGAATCTTATTTTATTACCCTCTTTTTTTGTATGCCATTGATTGTATGCCATATGTATTCTTACTTTCAGATGGGCTTGCTCCTGACGAGTGATTATAAAAGATCACGAAACGCGTAGAGCTACTAATGGTCCTATCTCCTAAAAATCATATCCATATTCATGATTCTTCACTGTGTTTGTCATGTTTATTTTTATTGGTTTAATTTCATGGAGGTGGTATACATATTGGCTATGAGCCACAAATACTATGTAGCCCTATGTAACTATGTGGGTGTCTTTGAGAATCACTATAATATGAATTAGTACAGTGTTGTTTGTATATATATCTCTGTATCTTTGTAGGGCATGGTCTCACATTGATATATATGTATGATTTGAAAATAAACAACACTGCTTTTATGTTTGAGTTTTTTCATTCACCATTGCACGCCTCATATAAAGTCCCGCCGTTGCTTCCCCCCCCCCTCCTATTGTAAAATACTGACAGGGATGGAGGCCTGGTATCCCTTGTAAGCCATGCCTCACTTAAAGTCCCATTTATCCTATATCTATTTATCAATTTTCCCCATAGTTTAGTGACTGAGGTGGAGCTCTGATGACTTCCATCGTCCAAACGTGCAAGCAAAAAGCATTTGTTTTTCTTTCCCTTGCACATGATTGGTAATCTTTGCAAAGTAAAAATTACCCACATTTACTAAACTCCTGGGGAATCTCCTTTTCAAAGCTCTGCGGAAAAAATAAACTGTTCACTTTGCAAAGTTCCAATCACATGTAAGGAAAAAAGTGTTTTTTTTCCTTGTTCGTGATTGGGAAATCTATGCAAAGTGAAATTTCCCAATATTCACTCAGCTCCAAGCTCCTTTGCAATGCTCTGGGGAAAAAGAGGCTGCTTACTTTGCAAGGGATTTTTAGTAAATGAGGAGAAGCTCTGCTGACTTCCATCATCCAATAATGTACAAGCATAGATGTATTTTTTAAATTTTCCTTGCTTGTAATTGGGTAATCATTGCAAAGTAAAATTTCCCCACATTTACTACGCTCCAGGGAGAAATAGGCTGTTCACTTTGCAAGGGAAGTTGCACATTGCAAGGGAATTTTACCCAGAGCTTAGTGAATGGGGTGAAGCTCTGCTGACTTCCATCATCCAATCCTGTGCAAGGAGAAAAGTGTTTGTTTTTTTTTTCCTTGCACATGATTGGGTAATCTTTGCAAAATTAAATTTCCCAACGTTTATTTAGCTCCAGGGAAAATTAATTTGCAAAGTTCCAGGGAAGCTCCAATCATGCGCACGCAAAGATGTATTTTTTTTTAATTTCCCTTGCTTTTAATTGGGTAATCTTTGCAAAGTAAAATTTTTACACATTCACTAAGCTCCAGCGAAAAATAGGCTGTTCACTTTGCAAGGGAAGTTGCACATTGCAAGGGAAATCCCCCCAGAGCTTAATGAATGCGGTGAAGCTCTGCTGATTTTCATTATCCAATTTTGTGCAAGCAAATAGCCTTTTTTTACTTTCCTTGCACATCATTGGATAATCTTTGCAAAGTGAATTTTCCCAACATACGCTAAGATTCTGGGAAATCTCCTTTGCAAAGCTCAGCGGAAAATAAACTTTTCACTTTGCAAGGGAATTTGCACATTGCAAGGGAATTTTAACCAGAGTTTTTTTTTAACTTGCACATGAAATGCAAGTCTTTGCAAAATGAAGTTTCCCAACATTCACACTTTGCAAGGGAATTTTCCCCATAGCTTAGTGAATGAAGTGAAGCTCTGCTGACTTCCATCATCCAATCATGTTCAAGCAAAAAACTATATATATTTTTTCCCTTGCACATGACTGGGTGATCTTTGCAAAGTGAAATTTACCCACATTCACTAAGCTCCTAGGAAATCTCCTTTGCAAATCTTTGCGGAACAATAAAATGTCCACTTTGCAAGGGGAATTTCCCTTGCACATGACTGGGTAATCTTTGCAAAGTGAAATTTCCCCACATACACTAAGCTCTTTTTTGGAAAACTCCTTTGCAAAGCTACGTGGAAAAACAAACGGTTCACTTTACAAGGGAAGTTTCACTTTGCAAGGGAATTTTACCCAGAGCTTAGTGAATGAGGTGAAGCTCTACTCACTTCCATCATCCAATCCTGTGCAAGGAAAAAAAGTGTTTTTTATTTTTTTGTTTTTCCTTGTACATGATTGGGTAAGCTTTGCAAAGTGAAATTTCCCAACATTCCATCAGCTCGAGGGAGAAATCCTTTGCAAAGCTTCGGGTAAAAATACTGTTCGCTTTGCAAGGGGTTTTTCCCCATTACTTAGTAAACGAGGGGAAGCTCTGCTGACTTCCATCCTCCAATCATGTGCTAGCAAAAATGCGTTTTTTCTTTTCTTTTTTTTTTCCCTTGTACGTGATCTATGCAAAATGAAATTTCCCTACATTTACTAGGTTCTGGGGAGTATTTCTTTGCAAAGTGCAGTGAAGAGCCCATTTACTTTTAGTAAAATAACCCTGGTGAGTCTGTATGACTGAGTTAAAGGAATTCATTTACAAAAGGCAAATAGACTGTTTGCTTTGCAAAGGAAGCTGTGCATTGCAAGGGAGTTTTCCCCAGTGATGGAATTTCACTTTGCAAACAAAGACTCAATCATGTGCAAGGTAATATATTGTAGCTTACCGTTCTTAGATGTGATATCTGCATTCATTTTCATCCTTCAGGCTTTCTCTTTATTTTTACCCAGGATGAACGGAAGATGCGTGACATTTCAGTTTGCGCTGACAAATTATACCGAACTTTCAGGCAATTTTGAGACATGGGGGGGGGGGGGGTGATTTACTAAAGTCAAAAAGGTTAGCCTCTTTGCAAGTGAAGTTAGAATTTGCAAAAGGATTTTTCCTAAAGCTTAGTAAATACGGTGACATTTCCCTTGGTAAAGAATACCCAATGATGTGCAAAGGAAAAAAGAAAAGTGCATTTTCTGCTTACACATGATGGAAGTCAGTGGTAGTGCCAGGAAAAATGTATCAACGAATTACCGTAAGTTTCTCTTCCTGGTGCCAATCCATTGCAGCATATATGTGATAGTATGCTGCCATGTTGGTACCCGGAAAAATGGAAAATTGTATAAAATACTTACTGATATTTTTTCTTTTTCTGGCACCAATCCATGGCAACACACTACTACATATATGCTGCCAAGTTGGCGCCAAGAAAGATCATTTTAGCATGTGGTTAGTGAGAATGGGCCTTACACTACAAACAAGAAGTGTAAACCATATTGCACATTATATACAGACCACCAGTGTACATAATGTACAGCCAGTGATGGCTGGTGTTTTTTTTTGGGGGGGGGGCAGCTCTCCCCCGCTGTTTGCTGGTCGGCCCGGTACTTACCCCATCCAGGCGGGTAGAAGGTGGTGGGTAGTAGGCAGCATGCAGCAGCTCCTTGTCCTCTCATCCACGGTGGCTTCCAGCATGCGGCTCCTCCCCTCCTCCTCCTAGGCATCCAATAGGATCGCCTGTCCTTTCAGCCAATTGGGTGACGGGTGTCAAAACCTGCTCCCAGATTGGCCGGGAGGAGGATCAGTGTTACAACAGCAAATATTCATTCGCTGTTGTACCGCACCTGGGTGGGCTGAGAGCATATTCTCTGCACCCCGAGCCCACCCTACTTTTAAGCCTATTAGAGCCTCTGGCTCTAATCGGGGCTTCATAAAAACACACCCCCATTGGAATTAATTTGCCCGGCGTCCTGAAAGGGGCCGGACGAATGGATAGGGGAGGCGGTGATGGACGGGGAGCGGTGCCTGTATGCCCTTAATGTACAGCACAGTGTCAGGGTACAGACTGGTCTTTACATAATGTACAGCACGATGTATCAGAGCCTGTTGATGTATTGGAGCTGCTCCCGGGCCGTGTGTGGAGGTGGTGGGGTCACCAGAACTATTGGAACTATTAAGAGGATATGTGCTGAGGGGCACTTTTGGAGAAGAAAGGACCTATGCTAGATGTGGAGGCTGGATTTTAAATCCATCCCCCCCACAAGAGCATAAGCCCTCTCAGCCCCCAAAGCACCCCCAGCACATATCTAACCCCCCACCTCCTTACAAGCAAAGTGAAGAGGGGTGTGTGTACTGAGGGAGGGGGGACTTTACAGAGGGAGGGGGGTCTGTACCTAGTGGAGAGTGTGGTCTGTATTGAGGGAGGGGGTCTGTATTTAGTGGAGAGGGTGGTCTATACTGAGGGGGGTCTATACTTAGTGGAAGGGGGTCTGAACTGAGGGATGGGGGTCTATA
>BLSH010191354.1:46605-62120 GCA_018402905.1 Glandirana rugosa
AACGTGGACACATGGAGATGCCTAGTCTTGTGAAAAAAGCTAAAGACGATCCCCGTTATTAAAACATTAGTGAATTCTATTGTTTCCTTGTTGGTCCCAGTGTTTTCCAGTGTGAACGCTGGCCCGGGACCATAAAGCAATGGCACCCCCACGTGGTCCTACCGTCCTTCCCCCAGGCGACGTATTTACCAGGGGGACTACCTGATATTATTTCCCGAAACTCTTTCTTCCTTACGGAAACTTTGCACAATGACGGGGACTATCTACATGCATGGGGGGACTTGCTCAGTGTAGCAAACAGTGATCACCTCAAGCAGTGTTATCCTCCACCATTCCAACTCTTGCCCATGTTCTACATCTATCTATCTACATCTATCAGGGGCAGTAACACGTTTCAAAGGCATTCCTTCTTTCTCAAAGCCCTTTATTATAGTCCATCAGGGGGACCATTTATGCAGCGGACCCCCTTCCTGCCATCCTGGTGCACCCCCACGGTAACGAAATACCAGGGCCCGGTCGCAAGTGTGACCTTTTGTGACCCTGGTTGTTCCTTTGTTATCTTAAGTGATTACAAAATTATTGCCCCTAGCAGAAATCGAAAAAAGTGTTCTGATCCGTAGAGGTACACAGGTGCAAAGGATGAATAGTTAAAAGACCTGACCAATAACATATATGGCCTCATGCACAGTGAGGCAGTAGTCTTTGCTTTCTGTATGCATGACCAGGGTAGATCAGAGGTCACGGTCCTTATTACTCTAATCAAACCACCTTCCCAACTCCACCTACCCATATCCACACCCCCTCAAAAGAAGACACACAACTCTAGCATGGAGTTAAAATGGCCAAAGCAACCTTTTAATAAAAAATAATGTATAACAATTTAAATAACCAACACAACATGACACATCAAATAAGGTTGCAGGTGACTGAAGGAACCAAAGAACCATAGCCAAAACATTTGTCTGTTGCACTAGTTAGCTACGTTATGCCCTCAGACAGAAAACACAGACTCAGGGACTATGTCAGCTGATCACAGAGATTTACTGGTCTACAACTTCCCCGGTCAATATGAGCTCACAAAACAAACTAGATAACACCACGCCTCCAACCATTTTGTCAAAAACATCAGATTTACACCCCCTTCAAGGACCCAAACCACCAATGTTGCTATGACCCAAATCCAGACCAACCAGAGTCACTAATTAGGGCAGGAGGAAGGGATGCTCACTCAACAACTGCAGATCTCCGATTGAAGTTTCCTTACTCCTACCCATAGCCTACACTTCTGAGCTCCTCCCTGATGGGCCGCTTCTTCTGGCCAATCCAGTAACTGACACCACTTTACATTTCTTATTAAAACCAATTAACTCCACACTTCATGGTTCCCCTTCCACCCAGTCATGTAGGCCCTGTTCTTATCTTTTCTACAGAGTAAGGACATTGTCCCCTGTTGTTGTTCTTTTTTTTTATATTGGTATTTCCATGTAGTACAAAACTATGTGCATAATAGGAGTCAAAATGTAATGCATTAGCTGTAGTAGTAAGCACAAATAGGATAATAACAAATGAACAAAAAGCAAGGTCAGGAAAAGAAAAAGGAAAAAGAAAAAGGGGGCTACGGTACATTATAACAACAAAAACAGTTATCTTAATGAGCTATAGCTTATGTATTTGTTTTAGGCCACATTTGCCATTGTTTCGTATAGACGGCTCCATTCAGGGATCTGTAGGCTATTATACACTCGTAGATGAAGTTTTGGTGAACTAGGGATAACACTTCTGAGGCGTTAGGTGCTATGTCAGATTTCCATTTTCGGAGTAAAGTCTGACGAGCTGCTAGTAGTACGTGGGTTACTACCGTCCTGTGAGGTGGTGGATATATCTCAATTCCTATATTAAGGAGTGCTAGGCTTGGGGGATTCAGGATTCCAGTTAGGGATGCTATATGTCTGAAGACCTGTGACCAGAAGCTTCTCAGGCTGGGGCACTCCCAGAGAGTGTGTACTAGGGTTCCTACTTGGCCACCATTACGCCAACAGTTAAGGGATGAAGACGAAGAGAGTTTGGCTACTTTATAGGGTGTGTAGAACCTTCTATGGATGACTTTTATGGTAATTTCACAGCAACACACCTTGATGACTTATATATGGTCTTAATAGCTGTGCACCACTGGCTGTTAGTGAAACAAGTCTTTAGATCTGATTCCCATTTCAACATGTTATTTGATTTCCTAAAAGTTGTTTTGTTCTGTAGTGCACTATAGAATAATGATATTCCTCTTTTGGGTGCTTGTTGTGGGTAGTAAAACTCCCATATATTTTAAGGTAGATGTATGTTGGGAATAGGGTGTTTGGAGAGGAAGTATACTATACGTGCGCATGCATAGTTCCCTAGGAAGTTTAAATTCTGACATAAGGGTGCTTGTATATTTGGGTATTTAGCGCCACTTTTTTTTCTTTATTTGTCTATATACGATTTAGTTTGGTTGTAGTGTGGCAGCTTTTCCCTTTAGCATAATCCTTACCATTGAGCCTAGCGCTGTTTTTACTTTTTCTATAGCTTGTATATTTGGGTTTGTTGTTTTGTATAAAACCACTTGCTGGCTCTATTTCTCATGGAGAGGTTTGGTGGAAAGCATCGGTGTAAGATTTTCTAGAATATGCAGCGGGAACTTCGATGGTACTGGCTGCGTTTTCCACCCTGTTGTTGTTCTTGATTCAAGTTGTTCATCCCATAAGTCCCTTCAGCCATCCAAGTTGTTACCCCTAATAAAACATAAATTAAAGTCAAGGAACTTACTTCTTGTGTCTGGATGCAAGCAGAGAATATGTGTTGCCTGGCTGTGCAGGTGTAGGAGAGCCGGTTATCGGCGGCTCCTGTGGGGGTAGTGCTACAATAAGAAGCACCGAAACATGGATCTTCATCATGGCACCGGGTATTATTTTCTTAATATTGACATTAGGCTTGAACTATCAGAAAGCTGCTATCAAATATGGCTTCCCCATATGTTTAGGTCTTATGTTTAATCTTCAGAAATCACAGCATTATGATCGAAGGTTAAACAAGCTTTCTACATACGCAAGATATATCCCGCTATCATGGCCAGTTAAGCAGACCGCACCAAAACAACATTATCATCTCTGAGGTTCTTTATAGAGGATCCGAGCTATAAATTATCCCAAGAGGTGAGGTTTTTAAGAGATTCAGAACCTGCCAGACATCTGTTCAATATGACTTTGACATTTACACGCCATTTCCTGGTGATTTGTAGACTGAAGTTCCTTCTGTAAATAGAAGTTCTGGAAGTGCTCGGGCTGATGCTTCCTATCCTTTGACAGGTTTTTCAGTTTAAGTCTCTCTTGATTTTTAGTTTTGTCACTGACTTCTGTCTCCTCAGATATCTTCGCTATGCTTTTATCTCGTATCCTGGTGTGACTTCCAATACATTGCGTCATTTCAAAAGAGACAGGTTCTTTCCTAAAATCATAATTGGAAATAAAAAATAATATGAAAGATAGTTCAAGCTCTATTTTCTAATATGTTTGGCATTATGTCTCGCTGTAAACAGCTTCAAATTATTTTTTTCTGAATGAACGGCAAAGTTTCCTCCATGGAGATTCTTCCAGTAATAGTACAGACTGGCAACGCTAGACCATTGTCTCGCAATTAGCAGCATCATTGTCAGCCTGCAATGTGCGCTTCTTTAGTTGGACCAACTATGCGGTAGACCCATGAAACACAGGGATAATAGTGTGACAAGTCTGAAGGGGATTCAATCATAGTAATATGTTTTTCTAAAGAGAGGTGATTTGACAATACAATCACAAAAAATGGCAATCCTAAGAATACATGAACTACAAATGGGCAGTTGTATACAATACGCAGGTAAAAATAGTCAATTGTTGCAATACGCAAGCAACTGATGGACACTAGCAACAGTACAGTGTGTGGGCTACAAATGGGCACTTGTATAAAATATGTGGGCAACAAACAGTCATTTGTTACAGTATGTGGGAAGCAAACAGTCAATTGTTACGATATGAGGGAAATAAATATGCAATAGTGATAATATTTGGGCAACAAATGGACAACCGCTGGACTTCACCAGTGTGCAGCCCCCTTGCCTTTGCACATTATTTTTATGGAGCAAGACCAGTCATAGACATACACTATATTGTCAAAAGTATTGGAACGCCTGCCTTTACACGCACATGAAATTTTTGGTATCCCAGTCTTGGTCCCTAGAGTTTAATATCGATTTGTTCCACTTTATTGGCTTCCTAGTCTTAGTCTGTACAGTTCAATATTGAGTTGGCCCACCCTTTGCAGTTATAACAACTTCAACTCTTTTGGGATGGCTGTCCACAAGGTTTAGGAGTGCATCTATGGGAATGTTTGACCATTTTTCCAGAAGCGCATTTGTGAGGTCAGGCACTGATGTTGAACGAAAAGGCCTGGCTTGCAGTCTCCACTCTAAATCATCCCAAAGGTGTTCTATCGGTTTGAGGTCAGGACTCTGTGCAGGTCAGTCAGTCAAGTTCCTCCATCCCAAACTTGCTCATCCATGATTTTATGGACCTTTTCGTGCACTGGTCCAATTATTTGGTGGGGGGGGGGGGGGTTAGGTTGTTTTTCAGGGGTTGGGCTTGTCCCCTTAGTTCCAGTGAAGGAAACTCTTAAGGTGTCAGCATACCAAGACATTTTGGGCACTTTCATGCTCCCAACTTTGTGTGAACAGTTTGAGGATGGCCCCTTCCTGTTCCAACATTCAAGGTTCTTAAAGACATGGATGAGTGAGTTTGGGATGGAGAAACTTGACTGCCCTGCACTCCTGACCTCAACCCGATAGAACACCTTTGGTGCGGAGACTGCAAGCCATGTTTTCTCATCCAACATCAGTCCCTGACCTCACAAATGCGCTTCTGGAAGAATGGTCAAACATTCCCATAGACACTCCTAAACCTTGTGGACAGCCTTCCCAGAAGAGTTGAAGCTGTTATAGCTGCAAAGGTTGGGCCAACTCAATATTGAACCCTACGGACTAAGACTGAGGTGCCATTAAAAATTCATGTGCATGTAAAGGCAGGTGCCCCAATACTTTTGACAATATAGTGTATTTAACGCACCTAACACACACACCAACCTACATTAGCTATCCCATCTCCTATCTATCTACAGCAAGTCACTCTCATAGCGGCCTCCTTTTCACCTATATGTCCATGCCCACACTAAGTACTGCCCCTCCCATACATGGCATCCTCGTCTATGATCTGTCACCAAGCCAATCAGCCATGATCAGGCAGCATTGATTGGGATATCAATCCACCTAGCTGTTCCTGCACTCTTTCTGTACCCTTCAGCTAGCTGTACCTGGAGCGGAGAGCACCCTCCACCCCGCTCTAAGTACATCACTGTCTATAGCCAAGACTATTGTGTCTATATTACAGAAACTTCAGTATTATCCTATTACCAATTTGCTAAAGTTTTCTTTTCAGATAAATTGAAACCATTTTCTGTATTTCCTAATGTTTAATTGCAAGGATTGACATACAATTTACGTAAAAAGCTGTTAATGAACTGTGTCAAATGTTGACAAGAAAATTTACTTTTTTCCCATTTTTTTTTTTTTTTTTGCTCTCTTCTCATATGCCTATGGTGAAAAACCTTAATTAACTGAAATATGTAAATGGTAATCTATCATAACAGAAGGACAGTCTTTGTGTCAGGAAACAAAACAGATCGTGCGTATTCAAGACGTAGCACTCGGCTGAGAATCTATTCAAACAATATCTCTTTTACTCCTATCCAGCGGTGAAGGTTATGCTTCTTTATCTCTTCCAAGTAAGCAAATCGTTGCCTGGAAACCCATTTCCAGCTCAACTAAGTGTCTTGCATAACACTACATAGTAATAATAGGCAATGTACGTTTTAGGGCTGTGATTGGCGTAAAGTAAAACTTATGCTTGGTGTAGGGAAAACACATAGCGGCCAACGAGGTCAACAGAAAAAAAAGCATACTGTATATGAGGATAAAAGAACAGAGGACATGCCAGGTCCCCTTTTAGAATTTCTGCATTACAATAGCTTAACATTTTCAAAAATCATCAAACGCGCAGGTGCTCATTACTCTGCAGTCATGGCTGACTATAGGTCAAGACCTTAAAAATATTTTGTCACAGAAAAGGTGGTAATAAGCTTTTAAAGTGAATTTAGCGACAAAGAAAAAAGCAGCATAATTATGGAACGTGGCCTCTTTATCAAGCCTTACTGTTTTCTAAATTATCAAGCATACATAACATTTGTATTGAATACAAAGTAAAAGATGGGTATTTGGGACTTTAAGTGAAGCATATAGGTGTATGTGGCTCTATCCCTGGTTCAAGTATAAGAAGGGGGAAAGTTGGGACTTTGAATGAGGCGGTTGATTTGATGGAAATATAGTATAGCTTAACATATTTTATTGACATGGATGGATGTTGAAGAACATACTACATTGGTACAAAACATGTACAATAATGACTTTGTATACAGTATTTACACACACATGGTATGGTCATCATGAATTCATATATATACACATATATGCAACCTGGTAGCACACTTCAATATGAAATAAAAAATATTGAATTGTATGAAAATGATAAAAATTGATCATAGTATAATCTGCATTAGATCCTAGTAACAGGTTCAAAGTTGCATCCTATATGTTCAACGCGTTTTGTGTAAAAGCACTTCTTCAGGGATGGATGCCTTAGGGATGTCTGCAAAAGACAGAGTATAAATATAATCTAATATTGGATAAGCATATCAAGGGAAGACTGGATAGCCAGTCCCAAATACTGGAATGGTAGAATCCAATGGTGTGTGGTGTTGCAAAACCAGGGCCCATAGAGTTACCTGTCCTGGGAGCTGAGGTGTTGTAGAGCCGTGCACCAACAGGGCACATACGTGTGTCCCCAAAGCAAAGATTTAAAGTATACATGGCGTGGTCGGGGGTGATATGAGGGAGTGCTGACTCCACAATATCTGTAAAGGATACATTAAATATCCATACTAAATTATAGTGCTATATTAATGTAAAATTAAAATTTAAAATAATGGGGGCGTGTCCAAGATGGCCACCTCAGTGGCTGCATATCCCGGAGCTCTGCTGGCTGTTTCAGCTTTCTATACTTCTTTTGGGGGAAATAATCGTTTGTAGCTGTGGGCTTTTGCCTGGATGAGATGCCGCTCTTTCAGATACTTGGCTGGCAGGGGAAAGAAGCTCTGATTCCAGCAGATTGAGGAGGTAAGGGCCCAGTCCCCTCCCACCCATGTGCAGGCCGAGCCAAAAAGAGGGCTAACATGGCATCCCAGACAGAGCCACAGGAGGACTCTGCTCACTCAAGCTCTGTAGCCGACATCATGTCAGCAATTGCTCTGTGCCAGGCCACCCTCGCAATGAAGATTGAAGCAGTACAGCTTGAGATGGGCATCATGAGAAAGGACATAGACAAGCTGCGGTCTTGAGTGAAGGAGACGGAGCAGTGTATAGGCCTCACAGAGGACACCGTTACTGAGCACTCCACAGCCCTCTACACCCTGGAGACCGAAATGAAGGCCCTGGAATACAAGGCAGATGATGCGGAAAATCGCAATAGGAGGAATAATCTCCGGATTGTGGGGTTGGTAGAGTGTGCCGAGGGCACCAATTCCACA
This sequence comes from Glandirana rugosa, assembly GCA_018402905.1. Taxonomy (NCBI): domain Eukaryota; kingdom Metazoa; phylum Chordata; class Amphibia; order Anura; family Ranidae; genus Glandirana; species Glandirana rugosa. Next base: position 54,304 of record BLSH010191354.1, read on the forward strand.
GTGTTTGTGGAAGATCTGCTGTGCAATCTGCTCCACAATGCTTGATTCTCCCCATACTATACGGTAGAGAGAGCACACCGGTTCCACCTAAACCGGTGCTCCCAGGATCCCCAACGCGCACATTTATTCTGAAGCTCCTTAATTTCCAGGACAGAGATGAAGTCCTCTGGGCCTCCAGAGTTCAAGGAGAACTCCTCTTTCAGAACAACAAGCTGCTCATTTTTTCTGACTACTCCATTGAAACCCAGAAGCTCAGGATCAAGTTAAAGCTGTGTTGCTGGCCCACAACATGAAGTACTGTGTTCTGTTTCCTGCTCGTTTATGGGTTCAAGATGGGGAATCGGTACATTTTTTTACTTCTCCACGTGAAGCCTCTGTTTGGATGGATACCCTTCCACCCAACTGCTGATCTGAGGGAAGGTCAAAAGTCTTTTGCTTGTGCCCACTGAATCCCTGATTATTGTGTGCAAATAGGATCTCCCTCCTTCTATGGAAGATTGCTGTTTACTGGGATCCCTGCACTACTGTAATGCACCATTGTGCTGTTATAATTAACTACTAACTGTTCAATACACCACCACAATTGATTTGAAATGAAACTAACAAGATGCGCTTTAACTGCAGACATTCAGCTTTAATTTGAGGGTATTTACATCCAAATCAGGTGAACAGTGTAGGAATTACAACAGTTTGTATTTGTGCCTCCCACTTTTTAAGCAATTAAAAGTAATGGGACAGATTAACAATCAGACAGCAAACTTTCACTTTTTAATACTTGGTTGCAAATCCTTTGCAGTCAATTACAGCCTGAAGTCTGAAATGCATAGACATCACCAGATGCTGGGTTTCATCCCTGGTGAAGGTCCCAGACCTCCAGCTGTTGCAGAACTACAAGTCCCATGAGGTATAGCAAGACTCTGACAGCCACCAGCATGACACCCAGAGGCAGAGGCATGATGGGACTTGTAGTTTTATAACAGCTGGAAGTCTGCTAATTGCATATCCCTGATGTAGAACAACAATTCTTTTTTTCAGATCTTCAGAGAGTTATTTGCCATGAGGTGGCATGATAAACTCCCAGTAACCAGTATGAGAAAGTGAGAGCGATAACACCAAATTTAACACACCTGCTCCCCATTCACACGTGAGACCTTGTAACACTAACGAGTCCCATAACACCGGGGAGGTAAAATGTCTAATTGTTCCCAATGTGGACATTTCACTTAGGGGTGTACTCACTTTTGTTGCCAGCTGTTTAGACATTAATGGTTGTGTGTTGAGTTATTTTGAGGGGACAGCAAATTTACACTGTTATACAAGCTGTACACTCACTACAGGGTCGGCCATTTATATGGATACACCTTAATAAAATATATTTGCATACAAGTAATCACATAGGTGATCCAATGGTAAAACATGTTTTGTACGATTATACAGTTGATGACTATGTTTTACCATTGAATCACCTATGTGACCACTTGTATGCAAATATATGAACATGTGTACTAATTAAACCATTTACTACCTCATTCCATCTATATCCATCATTGCTACCATGTGATCACCACACTCTTCATTCAAAGTCCCATCCCCTTGCCCTGTTGCATATTTGTGCAACCTTCAGATACTATCCCTGTACTACATGTATTCTTCTTGGAAATCCTAAACCCGGTCAGTTTACAGGTAGCTAAATCATTCAACAAGTTTTCTGAGCATTTTTTAACATTCTGTGGTTACATCTTTTCTTATTCCTAACTCTGCCACAGTCGGACGATCGGTGTAACAGTGTTGCTGACCTTCCTGGACCTTTGACATTCCCGACTATTGATCTTCAGCCTGCTTTTTCCATTCCTGCTGCCTCCTCCAATGATTCCCAAAAGCTTTTTGAAGGAAGAAACCCATGGTGAGTTGTCACCTTTGGGCTTTCATTTAAGTTCTTCCATAAAAGAAAAAAATTGGCATGAGGAATATATTGATATTTTATCACTATTGCCTTGGGCTAGTACTAACAAGTTTGATATAAGAGATACCGACAAAGCTGATGATAATAAACCTAACAATGTTACCTGTTCATTTGATTAGTGGTTGCAGTCATTCTGCATTTATGTCAGAGTTATGGGTAAGAAACATTCTGAGAGCTGCAGCAGGCTTTTCCAGCATGTTAATGTAGTTCTTAAAGGCGTACAAAAATTGGTTGTAGTCTTTCTTGTTTTTTTGGGGTTTCATCAAAACTCTTGGATCATATGAATTTAAAAACTAGGTCTAAGGATGTGGTTTTATGGCTCTGTTTGCCGTTACTGAAAAAAGCTGTTTTTAAACCTGCTATTTTAGCCATGACTTCCTCCCATAAAAAGGCCTATGCTTTAGTTTTAATGAGGGCCAATTTAAACTACAAAATTCATGCAAATACAAACATGAATATGGATAGACAGAGATAAAGATATCTTTTACCCGCGCAATGAAAACTAAGTAGGAGTATGTGGAGCTGCTCGTATTATACACTATATAGTGTTACAAGCATATCTTGCGCTGCCACATAAGTGTGAAAAAATAATGCATAACACGTGTATAATCAAAATCCATAATACATAATAAAAGTGCTCATAATATAAAGTGACTTAGGGCTCTTTCACACGGGTGGATCGTTCGGGTCCGCCTGTCAGTTTTTCAGGTGGACCCAAACGGACGCTCTATTGTTCTCTATGGAGCGACGGATGTCAGCGGTGACACTCTGATCCGCCTAAAACAGACGGTTAGAAACCCTATTTTCCATCCGTCTGGCAGATCAGATTGGATGAACACAGACAGACGGACCGTGTTCATCCGATCCTCCATAGAGGAGAATGGAGCTCTGACAGGTCAGTTTCAGCACGCAGTGCAGAGACTGTCCTGTCATCCACCGGCTCAGCGGGGATAAACCGATAGATCCCCGCTGAGCAGCGGAGACCGTCAAAATGGGCTCCGCTAGTATGAAAGGGGCCTTAAGTGCAAAATACATAGTCCCATATAGAGTGATCTCTTCTGCACAATAGTGCAAATCAGTGCAAAAAACAATAAAAAGTGATATTTGCAATAAGTTGAGTTAAAGTTAATGTGTATCACTTCAAAAATGTTGAAAACTGGTAAACCATCAGTAAAAAATTTTTAAAAAATAATTCCAGAGAAAACAAAGTTCAAAGTTCCAAGAAATGCCCAGGTAGAAAAGGTGTAGGATGAATGTTTCCTTCTAGGGTCCAAAACGATCACGCTCCTTCACCAACAAAAGGCACGCAGTGGCACACCCTACTCACCAGAAATGTTGATCCCTATTACGGGGATCAGTAGCGCTTGTCACTCAAGGATCCTGTATATAGCCGTCCTGCAAGATGGTGTATAGCAACGCCTGGGCAGCGAGCCAGATGAGGTGGACACATGTGCCTTAGAGCCCGTTGATCATACGTGCTTTCGTGGGGATATACCCCAGCATGGAATACAAATCAGAGAGATCTGACGCCAATGGATATGATGATAAACCAGGGAGGGAGCTGCTACAGTAGACAGGAGGCTGCAAGCAGATCACACATTTTTACCCTGGTTATGTTTTCATGATCGAATGTGTTATCGCCTGAGTTTCCATCTGGAAGTGGAGTCCCCTGGTGGACAGTATACACTATATAATGTATATATACTCTATACTGTTGTAGCCATGTGCTCCCTTGAGAGTGACTGGTAGTAGTGGTTCACCTTATAGTTGCCCTCAATCACACCCTATTTCACACATCCGGAAACACTGACCAGGCCGGCTCTTGTTTTGTTGGTTTATTTAGGGGAAATAACTTGGATGGGGGTAAGGGATGACTGTGGGATGCCCAAAGAATTATAGTACATGAACTCCATATACAGTCCTGTATATGCACACTTTCACTGCAGACCATTCCTCTGCAGACTGTTACTCCTCACAACTCTCCAGCACTAAACTTGCTGACCGTTTCTCCTACAATTCTCTCTCCAGCACTGAACTTAGTAAATCATCACTCCATTACTTCTCTCCAGCACTGCACTTGGTTTCCAGCTTGAAAGGAAATTTATCAAGCTTCTCTGTTCCTTTCTTTTCACCGCAGCTAGCACATGATGAGGCCTACTCTCAGTGGAACCTCTGGAACACCCATTACAGGCCAAGGATCACAGGCCCCTGAATGTATAGCAAAAGTACTTGAGTGCTAGCCGGGCCTTTGATGGACTACAACTCCCAGGCCATTCCTCTTCCAGGTCCCACTGACCTGCTTTTCCTCAGTGACTCTCCTTTCCCTGAACTGGCTCCCAAGGCTTCCACAGACTGCCCACTATTCTTCTCCCAGTCTGCTCCAGCACTTTCTCTTGCAGTTCCCAGGGACCATCACTCACCAAACCGGTGGATCACTTTAAAGTCTCTCACTGTGTTGCACCTCTGCTGTTCTCCTGTTCCCCTGTGCGACTCCAGGAATCACCACCTTCCTATCTGCACCCGAACCTCCAGGCCCCAAGGTCACCCTCCCCAGACTGGAGCGACCTCCCAGGTAGGGGCCTCCACAGTGCCTCTGCTACCTCTCCAGACATCCACCCGACACTTCTCCTCCCAGATCGGGCTGACTCCAAGTATTTAAGGAGGCCTGCCCCTGCCGATCCTGCTTGGGGATTGGTTAAGGGCTCCCTAGAATACTCCAGATGGCTCCACCTACTTCCCAGGTCTCTGACTAGAAACCCTCCTCCAGGTTTCTAGAAAAAAGTGGAATGTTCTGGTGACCTCATCTGTCAAGTCCACTCAATCCTCCCTGAGCCAGTCCTCTCTGGGGGTACTGATAGAGAGATAGAGTCTTCTGCCCTCTCCAAGTTAGCATATGCAATAGGAGGTTCTCCCTGTAAGGGTTTATTGGCAGCAATAATAGTACAAAATATAGGCATAGTAAAAAGATGCCTTTTTTGATTTGATTCAAGTATCAAAATTTATTTTACATTTCCATAAATAGATGCAAATTAAAATGGTAAAAACATGAGCTCTGGTTGTGCAAACAAGGGACCTACACATCACATACAAAGTTACAGTATTGCAGTGAATTGATCATATACGATAGAGCGGTGGCTGCATCAAAAGCCCCTAAATTTTACCTCACCTCGCAAACCCTGCTAGAAAAACGCACCTACACTATGGGAGCGCTACACTGTATATATACTTCTGAAGTTGCTCTGACTTTAGAGAAGGTCCCAGTACTACTTCAAGATGACTTCTTGAAGTTGCCTCGAAGTTGCCTTGAAGTGACTTTGCTATAATCTTTTTATATGGACTATAGACTGAAGAACGTGTAGCACTGCCCCCTTGGGGGTTGTTTAGAGTTACTTGTTCTACTGTGCCACCCTGACCCTGTGAACCTTTCAGCCCTCCTGACACTCAGATATTTTGCATACACCTTTAAATGACACACTGACACAAGGTTAGATAAATGGCTCTCTTTGATTTTACTTGGTCAAAAATAGGTTTGGATAATAACAAGATATAGATCAAATAATTGCTGGGTAAACAGCCAAGGCGAGAAGATCCTCAAAGTAAGGTAATTACAGCATGAAATCACAGGTACAGAATATATACATACTGTATATTTATAAATGGGAACAACAATGGATAAATAACTGGATGATTCTGTAAGAAACCAATAGTTACTGCAAAGTAGTTCCACCGCTGAAAGAGAATATGAGGCTGGCCTATTACACCTTAGTCCTAATGAGAGACCAGGTAAAATAAGAGTCAAGAATAGGTCCCTTTAACTAGCAATAAAACAGCAGTGTCCAGAATGCAAGGCCTGCAATAATCTTCACCGGCAGTTGGAGCTCAAATAGCATGTATCCAGGCTATAGCAGTGATAGAAGTGATAGGGAGGCCAACAGAACAGCTTAATCTGGCTAGCAATATCTCTAGAGTAATTCCAGAGGTAAAATGTCTATGTACAGTGCCCTGTGCAATATAATAAAGTAATCCCAAGGGCAAGATGTCTGTACACAGTGTCCAAAGAACTATAATGAGGCAGAGATTGTAATTGGTGGGCAGGCTGCTCGCTCACCAACTGAAGAACAGTGTGGTAATCTTCTGATGAGCAATTCTCGGGAACGAACGGAGATGACCAACCTACTGCTGGAGACTGTGTGTCATCTGTACCGGCTGTTGTAGCGATGCCTCTCAAACAGCAAGCAGTGTTGGACCCTCCTGGACCTGGGCTGGAGTGTTGCCACGTGGTAGGCCGCAACCCTCTTGCACAGCAGCAGAAGGGGTGTGCACTTAATGGAGCCCAGGAAGAAAAAAGCGTGGGCCGGGATGCTGGCCCTTTTATAGACTATCCCAGAATTATTTCTGTGTAGCAGATGGCCTGCTGGGATGTGTCGTCCAGGGATAGTTTCACAACTCCAGGATGTTTGCTCATCAAACTACAATTCTCTCTGCTTGGCTCAGGGAGATGATGTATGTTACTAGAGGCCAGCACTAGAGGGACACAAAATAGTCTAAGAATGACAGGGGTGAGTCTGCAATGCTGGATAACTGTAGTCCCCTGTCGGCTACAGACTTATGAATAAATGGTTGTTGTAAAAATCATCTCAGTTTCCATTATTTCTTATGGGGAAATTCACTTTGATATACGAGTGCTTTGGATTACAAGCATGTTTCCAGAGGGAAATATGCTTTACTGTATATACAGTATCTCAAAAAAGTGAGTACCAAAGTGTGAACACACCCAACACCCCCCGTGTGACAACACTGAAGAAATGACACTTTGTTACAATGTAAAGTAGTGAATGTACAGCTTGTATAACAGTGTAAATTTGCTGTCCCCTCAAAGTAACTCAACAGACAGCCATTAATGTCTAAACTGCTGGCAACAAAAGTGAGTACACCCATAAGTAAAAATGTCCAAATTGGGCATAATTTGCCATTTTCCCTTCCTGGTGTCATGTGACCTGGTAGTGTTACAAGGTCTCAGGTGTGAATGGGGAGCAGGTGTGTTAAATTTGGTATTATCGCTCTCACTCTCTGATACTGATCACTGGAAGTTCAACATGGCACCTCAAGACAAAGAAGTCTCTAATGATCTGAAAAAAAGAATTGTTGCTCTACATAAAGATGGCCTAGGCTAAAAGAAGATTGCCAAGACCCTGAAACTGAGCTGCAGCACGGTGGCCAAAACCATGCAGCAGTTAACAGGACAGGTTCCACTCAGTAGAGGCTTCGCCATGGTTGACCAAAGATGTTGAGTGCACGTGCTCAGCATCATATCCAGAGGTTGTCTTTGGGAAATAAATATATGAGTGCTGCCAGCATTGCTGCAGAGGTTGAAGGGGTGGGGGGTGGGTCAGTCTGTTAGTGCTCAGACCATACACTGCACACTGCATCAAATTTGTCTGCATGGCTGTCGTCCCAGAAGAAAGCCTCTTCTAATATGATGCACAATAAATCCCACAAACAGCTTACTGAAGACAAGATAAACTTATTTGGTTCAGATGGGGTCAAGCGTGTGTGGTGGCAACCAGGTGAGGAGTACAAAGACAAGTGTGTCTTGCCTACAATCAAGCATGGTGGTGGGAGTGTCATGGTCTGGGGCTGCATGAGTGCTGCTGGCACTGGGGAGCTACAGTTCATTGAGGGAACCATGAATGCCAACATGTACTGTGACATACTGAAGCAGAGCATGATTCCCCCCCCCCTCGGAGACTGGGTCACAGGGCAGTATTCCAACATGATAACGACCCCAAACACACCTCCGAGACAACCACTGCCTTGCTAAAGAAGCTGAGCTGAGGGTAAAGCTGATGGACTG
>BLSH010191354.1:62130-74619 GCA_018402905.1 Glandirana rugosa
CCCCCCCCCCCCCCCCCCCCCCCCCCCCCCCCCCCCCCCCCCCCCCCCCCCCCCCCCCCCCCCCCCCCCCCCCCCCCCCCCCCCCCCCCCCCCCCCCCCCCCCCAGTCTGTTAGTGCTCAGACCATACACTGCACACTGCATCAAATTTGTCTGCATGGCTGTCGTCCCAGAAGAAAGCCTCTTCTAATATGATGCACAATAAATCCCACAAACAGCTTACTGAAGACAAGATAAACTTATTTGGTTCAGATGGGGTCAAGCGTGTGTGGTGGCAACCAGGTGAGGAGTACAAAGACAAGTGTGTCTTGCCTACAATCAAGCATGGTGGTGGGAGTGTCATGGTCTGGGGCTGCATGAGTGCTGCCGGCACTGGGGAGCTACAGTTCATTGAGGGAACCATGAATGCCAACATGTACTGTGACATACTGAAGCAGAGCATGATTCCCCCCCCCCTCGGAGACTGGGTCACAGGGCAGTATTCCAACATGATAACGACCCCAAACACACCTCCGAGACAACCACTGCCTTGCTAAAGAAGCTGAGCTGAGGGTAAAGCTGATGGACTGGCCAGGCATGTCTCCAGACCTAAACCCTATTGAGTATTGGTGGGGCATACTCAAACGGAAGATGAAGGTCTCTAACATCCACCAGCTCTGTGATGTCATCATGGAGGAGTGGAAGAGAACTCCAGTGGCAACCTGTGAAGCTCTGGTGAACTCCATGCCCAAGAGGGTTAAGGCAGTGCTGGAAAATAATGGTGGCCACACAGAATATTGAAACTTTGGGCCCAATTTGGATATTTTCACTTAGGGGTGTACTCACTTTTGTTGCCAGCGGTTTAGACATTCATGGCTGTGTGTTGAGTTATTTTGAGGGGACAGCAAATTTACACTGTTATACAAGCTGTACACTCACTACTTTACATTGTAGCAAAGGGTCATTTCTTCAGTGTTGTCACACGAAAAGATATAATAAAATATTTACAAAAATGTGAGGGGTGTACTTACTTTTGTGAGCTACTGTATATGTGTATATATATATATATATATATATATATATATATATATATATATATAATACTATACCCACAGTTGATCCAGAGGAAGGCAAAAATACCCAAATAAATAATATTCCAAATTGCTCCAGCAGGGGAAAAAAAATCCTTCCTGATTCCCCGAGAGGCAGTCAGATGTTCCCTGGCTCAACTATGTGGCTGCATGGTCCTTCTGGTGCTTATTCGATTCTTCCTGATGTTCTTATCGTCTGTGTTTATTGAAAAATTTGGTTTTATCTTTCCTTAATTGCTTGAAGTTAAGAAATTATCCTTACTCCCATATAATTAAGAACCTGGCTGGAAAATCATTTTTCCTTAAAGGTCTACCTTTTGTAGGTCTATTTTTTTCCTTTAACTGATCTACCTTTTGCAAAAAAACATGCATTTATTATTATTTTAGGAATATGAGACTACAAAGCATTGCAACCATGATTAGTGGGTCATGGTTGCATTGTTGTAATGCACAGGCTCCCGAAGACTCTTCCTCCAGCTCCATGTCCGTAACGAAGTACGAATGTTCAGATATGGAGCTCCAGAGAGTGTCAATGTATTATGGAGTGCAGTCATCGCTGCCCTTATGTTCACTGATAACTGCCATGGTGACAGACAATGCCGCTCCTCCATGGATGCACTACAGTGAGTGAGTGTTGTCATCCTAGAACAGAAAAAAAGAAAATGAATGCATCCCCCACGTGTAAGAGCTTGTAAATTGTAATATATTCACTTGACCTCCGAATCAGGATCCCCTTCCTGACCAGGCAATTTTTTTGCGTTATTTTAATTGACAATTGCGTGGTCGTGTGACTCTGTACCCAAATAAAATGTACCTTTTTTCCCACAAATAGAGCTTTCTTTTGGTGGTATTTGATCGCCTCTGCGTTTTGTTTTTTTTTGCGCTATAAACAAAGAGCCCCACAGGACAGAGTCTATGTCTGAAGTTACCACGCTCTCCGAGATTGTACACAAGTGGACTTTCCCCGGGATCCATTGTTTTAAATGGTGGCATTTAACTGAATCGATGTAAGTATTTAGAAGCTTGTTTTTAAAATAAAGCGTCTTATGGTTTTACACTATGTGGATCCCTTTCTCTCCCTTATTGGTCTGAGGATCACTAGACATTGTTTGTTCAGCCATGATACCACCTTTTCTGGTCCAACCACTGACGGAAATGAGCATACACCTTACTCATTATCACAGTGGAGGTGTCGTTGGTGGAATTTCATCCAATCATCCATTTTCTTTGGACACTGTATCAAGGATTATTCTTATTTACTTGTCACTAGAGTTGAGCGAACACCTGGACGTTCGGGTTCGGAGGGTCCGAACGAACTTTGGAAAAAAGTCCGGGTTCGGCACTGAACGTTGCCCGAACGTTATCCCGGACCCCATTGAAACTTTTAGGCACAAAAATGGCTGTAACAAAGTCCTGGAAAGTGCTAGAGGGCTGCAAAAGGAAGTAAAATGGGGGTAAGAGTAGGGCAAGTGCCCTACAAAAAATGGGATAGGGAAAATAAATTAAAATCAAATAAACTAGGAGATGATTTTTGAACAATAATGTGTCACTTACAGCAAGAGCTGGCCCTATAGGAGTAGGCAATGATTCTTGATCTTGAACAATAATCATTCCCTCTAAGCAGAAGCCTCTACCTAGTGCAGTCAGATCGCTCAAAGCAGCAGTATGTGAAATCTCAAATTACTCCCACAATCTGATCGTTGTGTACGATCCTAATGATCGTTGTGTTAGGCAGGGTTTGATCTGCAATGTATCACTCAAAGCAGCTATATGTGAAATCTCAAATTACTCCAACAATCTGATCGTTGTGTACGATCGTAGCGATTGTTGTGTTATGCAGAGTTTGATCTGCAATCTGCAATTCAAAGCAGCAGTATGTGAAATCTCAAATGTCTGCAATCTATCCCTCAGAGCAACAGCAGTAGTAATCTCAGGATGCAGGATCAGATGTTAAAATGTCTGCAATCTCTCCCTGACAAATACGCCGACAGCTTCCTCTCCCTACACTAACCCAAGAGCATGTGACATGCCGCACCTTGACTCCAGCTTATAAAGAGGCTGGGTCACATGATGCCCTGGCCAATCACAGCCATGCCATTAGTAGGCATGGCTGTGATGGCTTCTAAGGGCAAACCAGTGAAACGCTTGTTGATTGGCTGCCCTTCAGCTATTCAACATGCGTGATCAACTACCAGAACCCAGAACCCGAACGTTTTTTCAAATGTCCGTGTTCGTGCCCGGGTCCCGGACACCCGAAAGTTCGGTACGGACCCGTTACAGTCCGGGTTCGCTGAACACTATTTGTCACTATTCACACTATTCACATACTTTTTGAGCACCATATGGACTATTGTATTAATTATTTAGTGCAGCAATTTTTGTTTTTTATATTTTTTATGTTTTTTATATAAACAAAGAGCGACTGACAATTTTGAAAAAAAAAAAACCAATATTTTTTACTTTCTGCGCTCTGAGCTCACCCAGTCGTGTGACAATAGCGAATTAATATTCGCTATTTTCACACTGAATCTCCTCCCCGCCAATCAAGAAGCGAGACAACACCACACCGATTGGGTGCATTCCTGCACTGATCCATCCACCAGGAGTGGTGAGTGGGAGACAAATGGTAATCACTATAGTTTAGGCAGGATATCATCACAGTTTCACAACAGCAGACAAAACGCTGCTGCTCCTGGATGCACAGGCCCTGTTTTTTTCCCCTGCTTGTATATGCCCCTGCCACTAAAATATTCTAAAAGTCTATATGTGCATTGACATACAGGATAACATGGAGGGTCGTTTGGAAGCAGTAAAAAAAAACACCTGTGTGAATGAGGCCTAAAGATCATAAGGCACTGTGGCGCTGAGGCACCTTTACACTTGTCTTGGGGGGGGGGGGTCAGTAAAAACGCTCAGCTGAGCTGCGTTTTTACAGCCCCCCTAACCACACCCCTTTAACCACACTATTTTAAAATGGCGCTGGGGTCATGCTGCAAATATGTGTTTTTAAACATGCACATATCCCCAACTGTGGTCAACAGCCAGGAGTGTGTGTATATTTGATAAGGTAACTGTCACCTTTCATGTGAAAATTGGGTCGGGGGGAGCCAGGGGTGGGGATGAGGGCGGAGTCAAAGGGGGCCCCATTAGGTAGGCTGTACTGGGCCCCATGATTTCTAAGAGCAGCCCTGCTTTTACATATAATTATTCAGGATGAGTTTGCTAATTTGATTTTATTATGATGCACATGTCCTGATCATGATCATTGTCATTGATGTGGTGTATTATGATTGATAGGTGTTAATATGATTGTACTATGATGCACATGTCCTGATCATCGCTATTGTTGTAGTGTATTATGATTGATAGGTGTTTGTCCATACCCATGGGAAAGGGGTTAGGCCATGCCCACATGGCAGGCAAGGCACAACCCTTGGGCTGGCACCATCAATTTAGTACAGCACATAAGAGCAGGCAAGATGGACATGCCTGTTAGGCTCTGAGGAAGAAGGATTTCTCTAAACGCATTAGATAGCCTCCACAGAGATAGAGCTATATGGTGTGGACATCTTCACGGACTCCTGTGGAGGACCATTTTAGACGTGTTTTTATCAAGCCTATGTTTGTGAGTATGATACTTACCTTTTATTTAAATAAATACCTTTGGTTGAGGATAATGCGCTAGGTACACACGACTTCTGTTTCTTTTCAGGACCTGAGAACTGTTTCCCGATTGGCCAAAACACCCGGCGCTCCTATTGGACCACGATAAGGCGAGAGGAGGAGGGAGGAGACATGGAGGCCGCCGGAGGAGACGCAGAGGACGAAGGCGTCGCCGGAGGGAAGCGCTGCCTGGGGGTAAGTGCGGGGCTCATCTACCGTCTGGGAGTGGGGGGTTGCTGGTGACCCGACCTGAACAACCCTGGGGGGGGGGCTTTGGTTGCATTGTTGACCGACCCCCCCCCCCAAATATACCACCAGCCGTCATTGCTTTATTTATTTATTTTTACTAGTACTGGCGGAAATCATCAACTTATTGCAGGACTGAGATATTGCGGCGGTCAAATCAAACAGTTTTGATACTTTTTTGGGGACCAGTGACAATAATACAGTGATTCGTGCTAAAAATATGAACTAATGACACTAGCTGGGAAGGGGTTAACATCAGGGGCCATCAAATGGTTAACTGTGTGCCTAGCCAGTGTTTCTGTGTAGTGGGGGAGGTGCTTTTGCTAGTGGAAGGCATGGATCCGTGTTTCTGCTTTACAAGAATACAGGATCCATACCTTCTGTACTGACAGAATGGCGATGTGACTTGTTTACATAGGCAGACTGGGCTTTTGTGAGTGTACGTAATGATCAGCGGGTGCTGGTGGACATCAGGTCCCTGGGACTCGATGTGTAAAATGACAGCGGGAGCGAGCCTTCGGCGGCGTGCACTTGCGCCCGATACCGGGAAGTGCAGGATCACATATATATATATATATACATATATATATATACAGGGTGGGCCATTTATATGGATACACCTTAATAAAATGGGAATGGTTGGTGAAATTAACTTCCTGTTTGTGGCACATTAGTATATGTGAGGGGGGAAACTTTTCAAGATGGGTGGTGACCATGGTGGCCATTTTGAAGTCGGCCATTTTGAATCCAACTTTTGTTTTTTCAATAGGAAGAGGGTCATGTGACACAAACTTATTGGGAATTTCACAAGAAAAACAATGGTGTGCTTGGTTTTAACGTAACTTTATTCTTTCATAAGTTATTTACAAGTTTATGTCCACTTATAAAATGTGTTCAATGTGCTGCCCATTGTGTTGGATTGTCAATGCAACCCTCTTCTCCCATTCTTCACACATTGATAGCAACACCGCAGGAGAAATGCTAGCACAGGCTTCCAGTATCCGTAGTTTCAGGTGCTGCACATCTCGTATCTTCACAGCATAGACAATTGCCTTCAGATGACCCCAAAGATAAAAGTCTAAGGGGGTCAGATCGGGAGACCTTGGGGGCCATTCAACTGGCCCACGACGACCAATCCACTTTCCAGGAAACTGTTCATCTAGGAATGCTCGGACCTGACACCCATAATGTGGTGGTACACCATCTTGCTGGAACTATGATGTCGGTGATAGGGAATTGCTGGCCATCAAGTTGGCTTTGGAGGAATGGCGGTACCTCCTGGAAGGAGCAGCTCACCCGGTATTGGTTTTTACTGACCATAAAAACCGTAAAAAAACCATATGCTGTGAAGATACGAGATGTGCAGCACCTGAAACTACGGATACTGGAAGCCTGTGCTAGCATTTCTCCTGCGGTGTTGCTATCAGTGTGTGAAGAGTGGGAGAAGAGGGTTGCATTGACAATCCAACACAATGGGCAGCACATTGAACACATTTTATAAGTGGTCAGAAACTTGTAAATAACTCATGAAAGAATAAAGTTACGTTAAAACCAAGCACACCATTGTTTTTCTTGTGAAATTCCCAATAAGTTTGATGTGTCACATGACCCTCTTCCTATTTAAAAAACAAAAGTTGGATTCAAAATGGCTGACTTCAAAATGGCCACCATGGTCACCACCCATCTTGAAAAGTTTCCCCCCTCATATATACTAATGTGCCACAAACAGGAAGTTAATATCACCAACCAATACCATTTTATTAAGGTGTATCCAAATAAATGGCCCACCCTGTATATATAGATATAGATATATATATATACATATGACTGATGTGAATGTACAATGTATATGTAAAGCGCTGCGTAAATTGACGGTGCTATATAAATAAATAAATATATATGTGATCCTGCGCAGCACGCCCACCCTGCAGCAGTAAATCTACTATGGGGGAGGTCGGCAAGTGGATATTATATTTCTGTTTCTTGGTTTAGATAAACTTTGAGCCTGAAATTTAAACTTCATAAAATATGACACTTGTCTGTGATTTTTATTAATTTTTTTCAGCTTCCTTTGTCTATCTATTTTTCTGCTTAGGGAGAAAATAAAATGTTTAAATGCGTCCGGACATATATCTTTACCCAGCTTGGAAGTCATTTATAATTTAAAAGATGCTGGCAGGGGAGTATCATCTCCGGCAAATATAATCCTGGACACCCTCGGCACTTCGACTTCAGCCGTCCAAAATCCTCTGCGAAGTTTTCCTCCCACACACTTCAGACAGGTGATGCCAATCTCCTGGCTCTGGCACGGTTCACTCCGGCAAGGTGCCCTGCAATAATAAAACATTTTACATTAATAATACATGCACTTTCTGACACCTGGAACATGACACAGTAACAAATAGGGAAATTAGTTTTGACTTTCCGGTGTTAAAATGACACCGGCTGCATAAATATTCATTATGAAAATATTTAGACATATGCTTTAACACGCTAGCCCAATTATATTACGCTAATTATTAATTCATACACACACTTACTCAATCACTATAATTCCTTTATACAGTCAGCAGTGAACAGTTAAATTGCTGAAGACAGGTACAGCTACTGCATGAAAATGTGTTCTAGGCCAGCTTCATATTGCTGTAATGCGCATGTTTTTAACATGCAACACTGAAGCGCATGAGCAGTGTGTTGCATTTTAACCATTTTGTTCATTTTAACCCCTTGACGCCGACCTCACACAACTATGTGGCCCCTCTAGACTAGGCTTTTTTTTTCCGTAGAGCCGCATATTTGCATACACTATATTGTATTGGGGCGCATAAACTTTAATGGCATTCCAGTCTTAGTCTGCAGGGTCCAATATTGAGTTGGCCCACCCTTTGCAGCTATAGCAGCTTCAACTCTTCTGGGAAGGCAGTCCACAAGGTTTAGGAGTGTCTATGGGAAGGTTTGACCATTCTTCTAGAAGCGCATTTGTGAGGTCAGGCACTGATGTTGGACGAGAAGGCCTGGCTCGCAGTCTCTCTGTTTGAATTCATCCCAAAGGTGTTCTATCAGGTTGAGGTCAGGACTCACCCTGGTCCTCTGTCCTGCTGACCAATGTACCCTGCCCTACTGACCCCTGTTCCTGCTGACCCCTGTACCCTGCCCTACTGACCCACTTTCCTCCATCCTGCTCATACCTGTACCCTGCTCTATTGACCCCCGGTCCTCTATCCTGCTGACTCCTGTACCCTGCTCTACTGAACACCTGGCTTCTGTCCTGCTGACCCTTGTGCTCTGCCCTACTGATCAACGGTCCTCCATCCTGCTGACCCCTGCACCCTTCCCTACTGACCCCCTGTCTTCTGTCCTGCTGACCCCTGTACCTGTCTCTACTGAACCCCTGTCTTTCGCTCTACTGACTTCATGTCTTCTGTCCTGCTGACCCTTGTACCCTGCCCTACTGGCCCCCCTTTCCTTCATCCTGCTGACCCTCTTTACCCTGCTCTACTGACCCCCTGTCTTCTGTCCTGCTGACCCCTGTACCCCGCCATACTGACCCTCTGTCTTTTGCCCTACTGACTCTGTCTTCTGTCCTGCTGACCCCTTTTCCCTGCCCTACTGACCCCCCTTTCCTCTATCCTGCTGACCCCTGTACCCTGCCCTACTGACCCCCCTTTCCTTCGTCCTGCTAACCCCCTGTACCCTGCTCTACTGACCCCAGTCTTCTGCCCTGCTAACCCCTGTATGCTACCCTACTGACCCCCGGTCTTCCATCCTGCTGACCCCTGTACCCTGCTTTACTGATCCCCTGTCTTCCATCCTTCTGACCCTTGCCCCTTGCCCTACTTACTCCTCCTGTCTTCTGCCCTATTGACTCCTTGTTTTTCTTCCTGCTGAACCCTTTTGTAAGGAACCACCCGGGGCCAATGGAAGGCCGATGTGCGGGTGCACACGTCCTTGCGCGTTCACGTGCGTGTGCCTGTGTGCAGGGGCGCCGGTGTTGGCTCCAAACGGCCATTTAAGCCCCCTACACCCTGCAGTCAGTGCTGACCATTCTACAGCATTCTGGCTTCTGTGACCCCAGTGTTTATTCTGAGAGACTTCCTGTATCTGTGACCCCGGCTTCCTTTTGGACTTGTTTGCCTGCTGCCTGCCCTGACCTTCAGCCTGCCTATGACTACGCCTCTGCCTGACCCCTTTGTACTTCTATTGCCCGCATGTTGCCAACCCTGCCTGTAACCAACTATCCTCCAGCCTGTACCGCACTGCCAGCCTGTTACCAACCCGGCCTGAACCACCACTCTACTGCCTGCACGAGTTCCTGTGGACTCTCACCTACCATCTATGACCAAGTCTAGCCCTCATGCCCCCCTGTGTTCCAGAGCTCCCTGTCTCCACTATCAGGGGCTCTCGAACCAGGGCCGTAAGAGAGGTTGCCCCCCGCATAAGTCAGACTCAACCACCAGGTACGTGACACCTTTACCCTTCTCTACTGACCCCCTGTCTTCCGTCCTGCTGACCCCTGTATCCTGCCCTACTGACTCCCTGTCCTCTGTCCTGACCCCTGTATCCTGCCCTACTGACCCCCTATCTCCCCTCCTGCTGACCCCTGTTCCCTGCCCTACTGACCCGCTATCTTCTATCCTGCTGACTGCTTTACACTGCCCTACTGACCCCCTATCCTCTGTCCTCTGCCCTTGTGATGCCTCGTCTTTACATTATTGGTGTCACGAGGAGGAATTTTCCCCCTCACTGGTGTCAGTAGGAGGACATACTGTATGCCCAATTGTTCATGTCAGTGGGAGGAATAGTGTCCCATTGTTGTCACGGGAGGACATGTGCCCAACTGTTAGTGTCAGTGGGAAGAATAGTGACTCACCATTAGTGTCAGTGGGAAGAATTGTTGCCCATCGTTGTTGCCATTGGGAGGAATTGTACCCCATTGCCCATTGATGGTGTCATTGAAAGGAATTGTGCCCCTCCATTGGTGTAAATGGGAGGACACATGCCCAATTGTTGGTGTCAGTGGATAGAATAGTTCCCCAAGGGCTTGATAAAAGCAACCAAAGGGCCACAGTTTGGACAGGCACCATTTTCCCCATTTTTGGTTGCTGGCCAGTAGATGGAAATGTCCATGATCCATGTCTACATATAATGGCATAGGCTATGTTTTAATGAAGTGATTTTTGGATACTGATCCACTTATACATAGTATTATGCAATATATATATATATATATATATATATACAGTACACCCCTCAAATTTTTGTAAATATTTTATTCTATCTTTTCATGTGACAACACTGAAGAAATGACACTTTGCTACAATGTAAAGTAGTTAGTGTACAGCTTATATAACAGTGTAAATTTGCTGTCCCCTCAAAATAACTCAACTCACAGCCATTAATGTCTAAACCGCTGGCAACAAATGTGAGTACACCCCTAAGTGAAAATGTCCAAATTGGGCCCAAAGTGTCAATATTTTGTGTTGCCACCATTATTTACCAGCACTGCCTTAACCCGCTTGGGCATGGAGTTCACCAGAGCTTCACAGGTTGCCACTGGAGTCCTCTTCCACTCCTCCATGACGACATCACAGAGCTGGTGGATGTTAGAGACCTTTCACTCCTCCACATTCCCTTTAGGGATGCCCCACAGATGCTCAATAGGGTTTAGGTCTGGAGACATGCTTGGTCAGTCCATCACCTTTACTCTCAACTTCTTTAGCAATGCAGTGGTCGCCTTGGAGGTGTGTTTGGGGTCGTTATCATGTTGGAATACTGCCCTGCTGCCCAGTCTCCGAAGGGAGGGGATCATGCTCTACTTCAGTATGTCACAGTACATGTTGGCTTTCATGGTAATGGCAATAGTAATTCTTGGTAACTTCTCAGTGCCGGGAGCACTCATGCAGCCCCAGACCATGACATTCCCACCACCATGCTTGACTGTAGGCAAGACACACTTGTCTTTGTACTCCTCACCTGCTTGTCGCCACACACGCTTGACACCATCTGAACCAAATAAGTTTATATTGGTCTCATCAGACCAACAGGACATGGCTCCAGTAATCCATGTCTTTAGGCTGCTTGTCTTCAGCAAACTCTTTGCGGGCCTTCTTGTGCATCATCTTTAGAAGAGGCTTCCTTCTGGGATGACAGCCATGCAGATCAATGTGATGCAGTGTGCGGTGTATGGTCTGAGCACTGACAGGCTGTCTCTTCACCCCTTCATCCTCCGCAGCAATGCTGGCAGCACTCATACGTCTATTTCCCAAAGACAACCTCTGGATATAACGCTGAGCACGTGCACTCAACCTCTTTGGTTGACCATGGTGAGGTCTGTTTTAAGTGGAACCTGTCCAGTTAAACCTGCTGTATGGTCTTGGCCACCATGCTGAAGCTCAGTTTCAGGATCTTGGCAATCTTCTTATAGCCTAGGCCATCTTTCTGTAGAGCAACAATTCTTTTTTTCAGATCCTCAGAGAGTTCTTTGCCATGAGGTGCCATGATGAACTTCCAGTGGCCAGTATGAAAGAGTGAGAGCGATAACACCAAATTTAACACACCTGCTCCCCATTCACACCTGAGACCTTGCAACACGAACGAGTCATATGACACCAGGGAGGGAAGGTGGCTAATTGGGCCCAATTTGGACATTTTCACGTAGGGGTGTACTCACTTTTGTTGCCAGTAGTTTAGACAATAATGGCTGTGTGTTGAGTTATTTTGAGGGGACAGCAAATTTACACTGTTATACAAGCTGTACACTCACTACTTTACATTGCAGCAAAGTGTCATTTCTTCAGTGTTGTCACATGAAATGATAGAATAAAATATTTACAAAAATGTGAGGGGTGTACTCACTTTTATGAGATACGGTGTATGTATATATATATATATGTGTGTGTTTATATAGAGCTTTGTTGTAGCTTTTTTGTATGCTTGTATATAGAATTTTTAGGTGATTCGCCTTTTATAAGATGTTTTAATAATTAATTATATATACCCATGCAAATTAAATGTTTACCTTTCACTTCTACATTTCTATATAATTTATATATATATATATATATATATATATAGTTTCTGTATACCTTTTTTTCTCTGTTTTACTCTTTTTCTGACAGCCCTGAGGAAGGGAGGAAGGGGGAGTATTTTCCCCTGAAACGCGTTGGCTTGACCATTTGTTGCTACTTGCCATAAACTACCTTAAATTCTCCCTCTTACATTATAAGACTAAAGCTTGTTAAAAGCCTGCACATTATTGTGAAATTCGGCCCATCCTGCAAATGGGGGGGGGCGGAGAGATATGGGAGGGGGGGACAGCACTTTTTCTGGAGAAACAGCTGCATCTGGAATGGGACGACCTTCACCATTTGCAGGTGAAGCTACGGTATTTAATAATCTTTGGATCTAGGTGATTTTCTGAAAGACTTCCTAAAACAGGAATAAGCAACTGATTTATTTTAAAGCATGGTGGATTTAGGAATCTAGAGTGAATCTTGAGTAGAGATAAGGGCC
>BLSH010191354.1:74840-94515 GCA_018402905.1 Glandirana rugosa
TTTTAGGGGGGAGGTGTTTTTGTGCCTCGTGAGTAGACGGTCGAATGGGGGATTCGTATTTCGGGGAAAGGAAGGGTCATGTTTATGTGGGGGGATTTAAGAGGCAAATGATTTGTGCTAGGAGTGAATTTTTTCTTTGGGGGGGGGGGCATTTGGGGAATGGGGGGGGCAAATATTTGTGATGAGAGAGGGGATTGTAACAGGGGGGTGTATTTGTACTGGGAAGGAAAGGGGCTTTATGCTTAGGGGGTAAGCTGGCAGATGAGTGCTCCGTGTTTTTGTGGAGGGGGGATTTTTGCTGACACATAATGCTCATACACTTTGGGGGGGCATATTTGCCCTGGGCTCTATAAGACCTTGTCCCGCCACTGGTAGAGATAAGCCCAGGCAAAAGATAAGCCCAATTCTTTGAACTTATCTCTACCAAACTCTGAACTTGTGCTCCTTGTCAATGAGCTATGGGCCTGGTTATTCCTGCCCTGAAGCCCACCTGTTTTTTTAGGCACGCTGTACGGAGGGTTTTGGGGGAAATGACTCTGCATGCAGCTCACTGGAGTGTGCAGGTTAGGAGTTGGCTAAAGGTGAAGTTCGGAGGATGCCTGAGCTCATCTCTACTCTTAAATGAATCCTACAGTTGACATAGCTCAGCTGCCACACATTCCCAGTTGATAGTGACACCACACGTGGCCTATAGGGATTTGCTCTGTGGATTTCAGAGATACAATATATAGTGCAACAACAGTTCAGAAAAGTGGTTGAAAGTAAATGAATGGTTAACAGTAAGGGGAAAAAATTCTAGAAATTTAACAGAGAGAGGTAATAAAATATGAGTAAGTAGAGTTCAGAATTTCAATTAGGAGCTATAATGAGATCTTCAAAATTCACTCACAGCATACCAACCATGAATAACAGCTGGATGAACATAAATAAAATGTACATGAATGTGCGTGCACATTGATAACAATATCTGCATTCAATATACCAAATAAAAAAAAGAATAATTTATTTTCTGGAAAAGTTAAACTCCACTTGAATGAACTGTGAAACATCTTCTCCATTATAAGACAGGTCCAGTTCATGACTGTTACTAGGTATAACTCACACAATTTTTAGTTTTTTTTGGCTTAGAAAAAATGTTGGGTTTGATTACACTCTAGTACTAAGAGCTAACCCCATTCTCCATTGGGCTATGTCATCTATTAAGGTGCTGAGAGCCAGCTTTCTGAGTCCCGACAAAGGTGAATTCCTAAAGGCATCATAACCTTTCCTACCTGCACCTTATATTTTTCACCTTTGTGCTTAGATCCTGTAGGTTGTAAGCTATGTGTGCTGCATGGCACCATACAGGGTAATACATAACCTTGGTCGGTAGTCTAAGAACTGACACTTTCTGGGAAGAAATTACTTATTCCACAGTTCCTTGTTCTCTCAGTCTAGCCCTGGTGCAGGTTTCATCTACACAGTAATTAGATCTGACTCAGACACAAACAGGCAGAGCCAAGAACAGAGAGATCTCCATGCTGGAAGAGATGCGTTGTCATTCCCAGAGGAAATAGCGGGGCATGGATTGGACACTGTGTGACCCTGAAAAAGAGTTTGCCTATCCCTTTGGCGCAGTTAGGTGAATGAATGCATGGGCATAGTGTTACAGATAACGAATGCTGTTATTCTGTGAAACAGGCATGGCCAGAAATGTGTGGACTTACATAGAGAACCCCAGGCGCAAGTATAGTATAAAAATAAATTCTCTGCCTTATGTGTTCTCGCAACAAAGCATAGCATCACCCAAGCCATGATCCATGCTAAGATAGAGGCAATAATATTAGACAGAGTTCCAAAATTTGAGAAACTCTGGAACCCCTGGCTGACAGGGGGGAAGGAATATGATCGTATGCTTCCTGTATATGGGAGCAGCAATCACTCTCCTCCCCCAGTCAGCCCAGCCCCCATACAGTTAGTAACACATCCCAGGGAACACAGTTAACCCCTTGATCGCCCCCTAGTGTTAACCCCTTCCCTGCCAGTGACATCTACACAGTAATCCGTGCATTTTCATAGCACTGATCGCTGTATAAATGCCAATGGTCCCAAAAAAGTGTCAAAAGTGTCCGACATGTCCGCCAGTTGCAGTCCCACTAAAAATTTGCAGATCGCCGCCATTACTAGTAAAAAATAAAAAACAATAAAAACCCCATAAATGAATTCTCATTATTCGGCAACTTTTGCGCAAACCAATTAATAAAACGCTGATTATGATTTTTTTCAACCAAAAATATGAGGAAGAATAAATATGGCCCAAAACGGATGAATACATTTTTTGGATATGTATTATAGCAAAAAGTAAGAAATACTGTTTTTTTTTTGCAAAATTGTCGCTCTTTGCTTGTTTATAGCGGTGATCAGAAGTGACGCAGAGGTGATCAAATACCACCAAAAGAAACAGGAACAAGCAGGCGGGCGAGGATCAGGAACAGAGTTAAGGTACAAGGTTCATGGATCAGGGGCACATGGGCAGAACACCAAGGCAAGGGGGAGTAGCACAAGAGGGACTAAATATCCTCCCAGAAACCAGCCTCAGGTAATGATTAAGAGCTGCTAGCTGCTGGGAAACACTCACTGGTGGACACGGGAACTACAACCTATAGGTCTGGGAGCCACAGTGCCACCACCAGGTGAAACCATTCCTGACACATAGGGAAATCGATCAGTCATGACACTACAAACTTCAGCCCCAATATGTGAGCCAATCATTACAAGGTAGGGCAAACAAATTACACAGGGAATATAATACAGAGTTAAAACAACATAAACATTTGGAAGTGTATAATGCCTTTAAAATATTTCTAAGGGAAATCTACCAAAGCGTGGAAGACATTGAAATGCTATATTCATTGAAAATCATTGATGTTACCCACGTTATAGAGTATTTTCCAGCTAAATATATAGAAAATCCATTTCTGAAGGGGATCCAGAAAACTCGCTTAAATACAAATTCCGGGCATTTATCTGTCATTAAATAGCAACCCAGCTGGTGTAGGAAATAAATAAGCAACTCAAGCTGCAAGGCTCACCTTCAGTCTAGGGCTGCCCCCTGCCATTTCTCTTATCTGCTTCAAGATGTCCTCAGTCTGTCCAACTGGCTCCAGGTGTCATTCAACCCAAAGGATGAAGACATACTATGAATGAAAAGTGTCATGGCCCCAGCAGCATATTAATGAAGAGAGGGAGGGCTAATATTCTGCATTATAACTGGGCCATTTAGGACTGAAGAAAGGTGAAAAGTAAAAATACCCAGTGTGTCCAAATATGCTAAATTTAAAGTAAAATATGTAGTGATTTGAATTAGGAGCTGAGGGCCAAGCGCCGAATTGGGCTTTAAAGTCCAGTTGAAGCGATGCATTTCATTTTTGTTATGTAGTCACTGAAAAGTAGAGAATATTTCAGATTTTTTTTTTGGGCTAGTGCAGGGGTAGGCAACTTGCGGCCCTCCAGCTGTTGCAAAACTACAAGTCCCATCATGCCTCTGGGAGTAATTGTCCCCGTCAGCCTTGCAATGCCTCATGGGAAATGTAGTCCTACAACAGCTGCCTACCCCTGGGCTAGTGATTTAGAAGCTTTAGAACTACGTCAAACTGCCTTGTGCCAGCAGCACAACGGAGATCCAGATTTCTCTTCTCACACAGAGTGCAGCAATCTGGATCTTCAGCAGCCCAACTGCGCCCTGCACAGTGCTCCAATCAACAACCTTCATTCTCCCTGAGAAATGTTCTGTTTGGAGTCCAGATCTCCAGTGCAGCTTGATATAAATCTGAAACAGTAATACAAGAAAAAAACTGGCACTTTCCTTACTTTTTCTACAGCTTGACTACACTACATAATAATAAAAAACATGGCTTTAATACATCCAGGGGAGATGAGAGCCAGCAGGGAACCAGAGTTAGATGACTGTTATGAGTCACCGTTCTGTCCCCCCCACCTTATAGCCATGCGTTTTATATATATATATATATAGTGGCATGGGGGTGTTTAGCTCTCGTGATAGATACGTTTTTAGTGAGTTCATGCTAGCCAGGATCTCTGTTTTAGGGCACGATAGCCCATGTTTATTAAAAGAAAGTTCAACAGTAAAACAGTAATCTTCCCTTGCAGGGGGGTTCCAACACCGTTGTATACTTCAGCCTCCTGCTACTGGCATAAATAATATTCAGCTGTCCTGGCTTAGACTCCATTTATATGGGAAAATATGTTAACCTCCCCTGAACGATTTAGCTAGAAGCCGACATCTAAAACTGACACGTTTTGTATGCGGCGTTTATCGGCGTTTAGCAGCGTTTGCGTCTAGGAGCGTTTTTAAAGAAAATGTTTTTTTTTAAAAATGGAAATGCCTGTAAACGAAACGGTCCTAGACGTGAGTTACCGCGTTTAGGCGCGTTTAGCGGCATTTACAAGCTGTTTGGCATTTCAAATGCCTCTGAACTGGCGTCTGAACCCATTTTTTGGCGTTCCAAAAAAAGCCTTTAAACTCAACTGCCTGGAAACGACCTTAAACGACCCTGTGTAAATGGATTGATAAAATAACATAGAGGAAAGTTCAGAGGCAGCTGAAAAAAACGCCCAACTGCCTCTAAACGTCCGTTTACCAGCAGCAGTGTAAATGAGGCCTTACAAATGATATCCAGACCTCCTGACTGATAAAGGAAAGATCGTTGAAACTGAAGTCAGTAACTCAGTGTGTGACCCTGTTCCTGACTTCTCTTATCAGGCCCTCACCCAGATGGATACTCAGTGTCCCGGTAGGTCACAAAATCCAGACCCGGGACTGGGGATTTCATTCCAACCGAATCACTACGAAATCCCAGAGCTCCAGGTCCCGAAACTGACTTTTTAAAAAAATGAGGAAACTGGAAAGCCAGTTTCCTCCAAAATGCGCAAAGCCCCTGAAGCCCCTCAACCTGCCAGGCTGAGAATCCCGGGTCATCCTGCTGTTGGGGTACCACACTACCACAATATACATATTTATAAAATAGACCCATGTATAAACGGTTCAGGGTTTTCCCCTAGTTTGCTGCTTACATTGTGCATGTATTATGTGTTACTAGTAAATGTGACTAAGAGCAGGAAAGAGCAAAAGTGTTGCTTGTCTGGGATATTAAAACATAAAATAAAACTTTCTAACTCTGGATATTATAAAGAAGAAGAATATGTTTTCTTTCAAACACCCTGGGGGGATATCAATAAAGCCTTAATGACTAGATATGTGCAATTAATTTCGGTCCAAATATAAATTCAGACTAATTTTTGGTTTTTCGGGTCTTTCAAAGGCAGTTTTCTTGGAAAAAAATACACTTAATAATAAATAATGAATTTTAACGCAAAAAATGCCCAGGAGGTTAGATGGGAGAGGAGTGCTGGCGGCACTGCGAGCAGTGAGGAACCACTGTGCAATAAGTGAGTAGAGCAATAACTAATGGGCTTAGGCCTGGGCTGGTAAATATTATTTCCTATCCTATGTTGTTTCAGGCTGTCAGTGTGAACTGGCTGAAGTAGGTTAACCCTATAAGTGCCAATCAGTGCCCATCAGTATTGCCTATCAGCATCCACCGGTGTTGCCTATCAGTGCTGTTTATCATTGCCAATCAATGCCACCTATCAGTGTCCATCAGTGCTGCCTATCAGTGCCCATCGGTGCTGCCTATCAGTGCTCATCAATGCTGCTTATCAGTGCCCATCAATTCCACCTATCAGTGCTCATCAGTGCTGCCCATCAGTGCCAATAAATGCTACATATCAGTGCTCCCTCATCAGTGCCACCTATCAGTGCCCATCAGTGCTGCCTATTAGTGTCCATCAGTGCTGCCCAGCAGTGTCGTCTATCAGTGCTTTCTCATCAGTGCCGCCAATCAGTGCCCATCATTATTCAATATGTTTCTGTTATGGCACTTTAATGGTAAATAACTATTTGCTGACCAGGCCTTTTCTCAGTCCTGCAGTCTATGTTGATCACATGTCTAGTTTGAAGTGGCAGACCACAAGGGTTCCTGTTGGGCTAGTTGTGAGCACTCCATTCACCCATTGAGGTTTTAAGGTGGAGTGCCACCTAATCCACAGTCCATATGGGTCAATCTAAACCCTA
Source organism: Glandirana rugosa (assembly GCA_018402905.1). Taxonomy (NCBI): domain Eukaryota; kingdom Metazoa; phylum Chordata; class Amphibia; order Anura; family Ranidae; genus Glandirana; species Glandirana rugosa. The sequence goes on from BLSH010191354.1 coordinate 80,974, forward strand.
CTCACCTGCAGGTTCTTTGTGGCAGGGGTAATTGGGGGTCCTCTTGTGGGTAGCTTGCCCCAGCTCCTTTTCGGGAGGGTAGTTGGATAGGCTGACAGGGAGGGATTGAGGTATAGTGTGAAGGTGGGGACATGTGATTTTGTTATTACTGATCTGGGCATAATAAATCCATGAGGAAGAAGCTTATGGGTGTGTACATGCTTTTTTGTTACTTTTTGGTATACAGTCTGTGTGACATCTGCAGAAAGAGCTCAGCTATGCTGAGGATGGAGTGTCCAGATGCGTAGTGTGGCAGAGATTGGCCCAAAGCCTCCTGGGAGGCGTAACTTCAATATTCCAGGATATTTGAGGCAGGGAGGATGTCTAAGTGAGAGACCTGGAAATAAGGGGCAAAGACCCACTGAAAGGGTACCTAACCCCCCAAAAAGTGTAACATCCAATGGTTTAATGGGAGGGTCATGTAAAGTCATAGATGGGGGCTGAGGGTCCCCTTTACGGTCACTGTACCCCATTAATCCCCCTCTCCTGTCTGTCCTGTACACAGCTGGACGAGAGGTTGGGCAGATCCCACCATGGAGGAGGTCACAGAGAACAAAACAAAAATAACGCAGGGAGATCAAACAATGTCTTTTTTAATAAAAACGCTTTGAGTAGATTTTTGTTTTCAAACAATAAAAAGGGAAAAAAATGGAAATGGATGGATTTCAAGCATATTTATACAAATACTGTATCATTAGCTGAACAGAAAAGAAACAAATATGGAAATCTTCAACGCTTTGATTATATAAGTTATGCAGGAGGCTGTCATATAACTCAGTGAAGTATCAGCAATAAACTGTCAACGGATGTAACTATGATTAAAAGGACACTTGCTCTCAGCATGAAGTAAACACATAAATCATCAGAAAGCAGGTATAACATCAAAATTCCACTTAAAGATCTTCTAATTAACTTGCATATTTTCCCCCCATATGGAGGTGTTGCGAAAGGCCCCAAGCAGTTCTTAATGTCATCTCCATTAATGTAAATTGGTTCAGTTTCTAGCCTCTGTGCTGCGAAGTGTTGAGTGAGCTCAAAGATATATCCTCCTTGAGTTTCTTAAAGAGGTTCTGTACTTAAAAGGTTTGCTGCAAAGAGGAACATTTAGCATTTAAACACAAAAGGGACAAGGCGTACCCGCCTCTGTTTATTATCCTGGTCTTGTATGCATAAAGCATGCCAGTTTACATATATCCAGTAATTGCTTGTACCATAGTAAATGCAACTTGTTCTCCAGCCTTTCCTGTGATTATTTCAAATAAACCCATCAGAAGAAAACGAAAGGGGCAAATGTTTAAAGGGTCACACTTGCTAACACTTGCGACTGGGCCCTGGCGTTCCGCTATCATGGGGGGGGGGGGCGCTTGTGGGACCCTACGGCTCAGTTCACACTGCTAAAAAGTACCCATTGCAATCAATATGTTTTGACTTGTCATGTGCCGTGTGTACCGGGGCTAATAAAGGGCCCCACGGTGGGAGTAAAGGGCCCTGGGATTAGTGGGAAGGTCCTGTGCTCTGAGGGAACCAGGGCCCTGAAGTTTCTAGTTACGCCTCTGGTATGTATAGCTCAATTTATTTATATTTTTTATAGGGTAGTGAGGAGTTAGACCTTTTCCATTTTATTTTTCCTGTCTGTGTCCTATTCGGGAGCTTTACTTTCCCTTTGTGTCCTAAAGTGGCAACACAAAGTAAGAGGAAAAATTGAGGGATATTAACTTCTTAGACAGTTGTCACCCGAAAAGTGTTCCTATTGGATTCCCTGTCACATCTTCTTCTAGTGACAACTGTTTTGGACTTCCCCTCATTTTTTTGCCTCATTCACAACGGTAATCAAAACATTTAGGGCCCTTTAATGGGTGGTCCTGCCCAAGTGGTTGCTAGGTAATAACATAGCCAGTTTGAAGCATTGGGCCAATGGTATAGAAAGACCAATGAGTGGAGTTAAGTTGTTACTCACAGTGGGGAGGTGGCTGAGGAGGAACTCCTCTTAGACAGGAAACACCTAGAAGACAAGGATGTGAGTACTTACAGTATCAGGCATGGGTGGCCCAATTTCAGGAGAAGCGTTGAGACAGCTTACTAGTGATGGAGGAGCAAGAAAGTGAAAACTCTGACATTATGAAAAAGAGTATTGTTACTTTCTACCAGAACTGTGTGCACTGGGTTTCTTCCTATGTAGTTGCATTAGTGATGAAAAGAGGAAGAGAATTTCTGTGAAAAAAACAAACAAAAAATATTCCCTATTTTTTTCTTGGAACCTTGTATTTTTATTGTGCATTCAAGTAAATAATTAATTTCCTCAAATTTCCTCAAATGACAATCCCATATGGATATTCGGTTCTTGACCTGGGGTGTGCTCTCTATGGAAGAACCTAGGCATCAAAGAGAGGGGTCAGATTTTGGGCCCTGATAGTGGCCTGAGGTATTCTGGTTTGGCCAAGCTGGTTGTCCACAATGGGGATGAAGTGAGTCAGGCCCTCCACACTCTCTGGTATTGCCACAGATGACTTGGGATTTTGGGTCCATGTGTTGACTGACTTGAGAGCACCAGTGGAACATAGGTTTAGGCTGCAGTAGGGTCTTCGGTTTGGACCTCTTCCTGTGGCCTGTGTGGATCAGTGAGCCCATTGTTTAGAAGACAGATCTCTGACAACCTGGAACTGAAGAAGACAGGTGATCAATACCTCTAAGTATTACCTGCTAGACATAGCATAAACCTGTGTTACAGCCAAATGGAAATGGGCAAATCTCCCTAGTGAGGACACAAACTAAAATAAAAACCCGACAGATAATCTAAACTTTTCCTAATCTATCCAAACAAAAAAAAAGTTTTGCCTAAACATATATTTTAAAGCAGCCTTTCTTAACCTTTACTAACTGAGGAACCCAATATCATCTGGAATCCCCTTCTAAGAATTGTAAATCAAGGGTCAATAGAAAAATGTCCTTTACATTGGTGGGTTTTTGGGAACAAATGCCCCTATGCCTTTACAGTGTTAGTTAGAATTCCATTGTTATAGTCATCTATACCTGAAATTATGTAGGCACTATCAGATGGGAGGCCTGTTATCCACAGCTCAACCCCTAGCAATCTCTGGAGGAACTCTAGGGTTCCACAGAGCCCTTGTTGAGAATGGCTGCTTTAAATATTAGCAATGAGGAGATTATCCAAAGCTAAAAGTGACTATGGACTGACAGTTTCCTCAACCTGGAGAGCTAATCATCTGTGTGACTGTAAAACGTGTCTTAGAACCCTTACCAGTCCACAAGTGTGTACTATCTACAAACTTTACATTGAAGGCTGCTCTAGATGTCAGTAGGAGTCCATCAGTGGCTGTCTGCATTGGGCCAACTGCATATCCACTACATAAAGGTTTAATTGACTCCTTTGAGTGCTCCTGCTGTTGAACAGTTATTTGGCTATCTTGTTGAGTGCATTGCAAAGCATCTCAACAGGATAAAGTCTTGAGATCCTATACATTGTGACAGGTCAGAGTATCTAATATGCTGCAACAAGCGTAGCCCAATATAGGAAGTGTTCAGCCTATTAAGGAGCTGTCAACATCTGGCCTAACAGAATGTAAAAATAGGACTTTTAGGTCTTTGACTAAGAGATAGAATGGCTTTATGAATAGAATTTTTCTATACAGTATATCAGAAAAATTATATATTGATGGGTTTGACTTTAATTTATTTTATTAGTGTTGTAAGCATTTTTTTGTTTTGTTTATTAAGGTCTTTTTTTTAATTATAAAGAAAATAGACAGCCACAACAAGTAATGGTCAAGAAAGATGTCCTCTTAACCCAGTTGTTCTAGACATGTTGGATCATAAGACAATAAGATAATTATTTCTGTTTCTTTTAAAGGTGATAATTGAAATAATAAGACAATGAGGTAATATGTTAATGAGATGTATTACGTAAAAACTGGTATATAGTTGGCATAAAAATTGTATCACATTGTCAATGTAATGAGCATCATTGACTGACCCTGTGCTCAGTTTATAATACACTATGTTACCAAAAGTATTGGGACACCTGCCTTTATATGCCTAGGAACTTTAATGGCATTCCCGTCTTAGTCCGTATGGTTAAATATGGCTGTCCACAAATTTAGAAGTGTGACACATTCCTAATCCTTGTGGACAGCCTTCCCAGAAGAGTTGAAGCTGTTATAGCTGCAAAGGGTGGGCCAACTCAATAATGAACCCCACTGACTAAGACTGGGATGCCTTTAAAGTTCTTAGGAGTGTAAATACTTTTGATAATACAGTGTATATCTACAAGTTTAAGCAAGAAACTGGGCATGGTCAACCATCTTGTTGGAAAACTAGAATGACCCCCTTTTAAAAGTGAGTGATTGCCATGGAATTTGGGCTTTTTTAGTGTGGGAAAGGGCATCTTATTTTTAAGAGGACTGTCTTATTGCTATAGTTCTTTCTGACTTTGAAGCAGTGGTCTCCAAACTTTCTAAACAAAGGGCCAGTTTACAGTCCTTCAGATGTTAAGGGGGCCAGAAGGTGGCCAGTGGTAGTAGAAAATCCCAGGCATCAGAGGGAGTAGAGAATGTCCCAGGCTTGGTTGTCAGTGTGAGTAAAAAAATGAGAGTGCACCTGTGGTCAGTAGGGGGAGGAATAGTGTCCCGTTGTTGATGTCATTGGGAAAAATAGTGCCCCATCGTTTATGTCATTGGGAAAAATAGTGCCCCATCATTTATGTCATTGGGAGAAATGGTGCCCCATCGTTGGTGTCAGTGGAAGGAATATTTCCTATTTGTTGACATCAGTTCAAGGAGTAGGGACCCATCGTTGGTGTCAATGGAAGGAATAGTGCCTCATATTAGTGGGAGGAACAGTGCCCGAGGGCCAGACAAAGCCAAGCAAAGGGCCACATCTGTAAACAAGGAACAGGGATAAGGTGCAAATCAGGTGATCCTTTTGGGCAAACCACACAAATGAAAACAAAGCAGTAAATAGAGCAATTGATATAGGATGGGAGTCTCTGCTCATTAATCCAGACAAAAAAGTCCATATGTCACAAATGGAAAAAGTCCATCAAAGGCAATATGGGGGAGTCTCTCACAAATAGAAGCCTCTAAGACAATTTCCAAATTGGTTCCAAATATTGTTATGAACAGTAACGGAGAAGCGTCTCTAAGTGTAGACTTAAAATATATTTATTCAGCAAAACAGACAATTGCTAACCCATGTTTCACCCATGTAAAGCAGGCATTTCAGAGGAGAGTCATGAGAGGAACCGTCAGTACTGTCTGACATCCAAAATGATGGCTTCCTGGAATGCGACCATACGATCAAAGGAATCCAGAGCGAGGGCTGAGGTGCACGTGGAGCGTGATGACGTCACGGGCTCAATGCAACGTGTTTCCCGAGCATGCGCACTACACATGTCATGGCACTCACGCTCCTTTGTCAAGCCTATTAAAGGGCCACATGTGGCCTGCGGGCTTCAGTTCGGAAACCACTGCTTTAAAGCCCTTCCCAAGAGAAATATCATGGCTGGCTTTGCTGGCCTCCTTTCGCTAATGCTAGCTGCCTAGCTGTATGGAAAAACCATTAGTCTCTATAACCAATCTTGTTTTGGGTCAGTAACTCAACAAAGGATCTACACAATGGTCAGGCAACTACGAAGGAGAGGTCAGCGATGATAGCTTCCAACTGATGAGCAATCTGCTTGTCTAAGACGATCTCCAAATTGGTTCCAAATATTGCTATGAACAGAAAGGGAGAGGCGTCTCTAAGTGTAGACTTAAAATATATTTATTCAGCAAAACAGACAATTGCTAACCCATGTTTCACCAATGTAAAGCAGGCATTTCAGAGGAGTGTCATGAGAGGAACCGTCAGTAATGTCTGACATCCAAAATGATGGCTTCCTGGAATGCGACCATACAATCAAAGGAATCCAGAGCGAGGGCTGAGGCGCACGTGGAGCGTGATGACGTCACGGGCTCAATTCTACGTGTTTCCCGAGCATGCGCACTACACATGTCATGGCACTCACACTCCTTTGTCAAGCCTATTAAAGGGCCACATGTGGCCTGCGGGCTTCAGTTTGGAAACCACTGCTTTAAAGCCCTTCCCAAGAGAAATATCATGGCTGGCTTTGCTGGCCTCCTTTCGCTAATGCTAGCTGCCTAGCTGTATGGAAAAACCATTAGTCTCTATAACCAATCTTGTTTTGGGTCAGTAACTCAACAAAGGATCTACACAATGGTCAGGCAACTACGAAGGAGAGGTCAGTGATGATAGCTTCCAACTGATGAGCAATCTGCTTGTCTAAGACGATCTCCAAATTGGTTCCAAATATAGCTATGAACAGAAAGGGAGAGGTGCCTCTAAGTGTAGACTTAAAATATATTTATTCAGCAAAACAGACAATTGCTAACCCATGTTTCACCAATGTAAAGCAGGCATTTCAGAGGAGTGTCATGAGAGGAACCGTCAGTAATGTCTGACATCCAAAATGATGGCTTCCTGAAATGCGACCATAAGATCAAAGGAATCCAGAGCGAGGGCTGAGGCGCACGTGGAGCGTGATGACGTCACGGGCTCAATGCGACGTGTTTCCTGAGCATGCGCACTACACATGTCATGGCACTCACGCTCCTTTGTCAAGCCTATTAAAGGGCCACATGTGGCCTGCGGGCTTCAGTTTGGAAACCACTGCTTTAAAGCCCTTCCCAAGAGAAATATCATGGCTGGCTTTGCTGGCCTCCTTTCGCTAATGCTAGCTGCCTAGCTGTATGGAAAAACCATTAGTCTCTATAACCAATCTTGTTTTGGGTCAGTAACTCAACAAAGGATCTACACAATGGTCAGGCAACTACGAAGGAGAGGTCAGCGATGATAGCTTCCAACTGATGAGCAATCTGCTTGTCTAAGACGATCTCCAAATTGGTTCCAAATATAGCTATGAACAGAAAGGGAGAGGCGCCTCTAAGTGTAGACTTAAAATATATTTATTCAGCAAAACAGACATATGTCACAAATGGAAAAAGTCCATCAAAGGCAATATGGGGGAGTCTCTCACAAATAGAAGCCTCTAAGACGATTTCCAAATTGGTTCCAAATATTGCTATGAACAGAAAGGGAGAGGCGTCTCTAAGTGTAGACTTAAAATATATTTATTCAGCAAAACAGACAATTGCTAACCCATGTTTCACCATTGTAAAGCAGGCATTTCAGAGGAGTGTCATGAGAGGAACCGTCAGTAATGTCTGACATCCAAAATGATGGCTTCCTGGAATGCGACCATACGATCAAAGGAATCCAGAGCGAGGGCTGAGGCGCACGTGGAGCGTGATGACGTCACGGGCTCAATGCGCCGTGTCATGGCACTCACGCTCCTTTGTCAAGCCTATTAAAGGGCCACATGTGGCCTGCGGACTTCAGTTTGGAAAACACTGCTTTAAAGCCCTTCCCAAGAGAAATATCATGGCTGGCTTTGCTGGCCACCTTTCGCTAATGCTAGCTGCCTAGCTGTATGGAAAAACCATCAGTCTCTATAACCAATCTTGTTTTGGGTCAGTAACTCAACAAAGGATCTACACAATGGTCAGGCAACTACGAAGGAGAGGTCAGCGATGACAGCTTCCAAGTTTCTCTTTATGAAAAGCTTAAGTGAATAGCAATCTGTAAAATGATTTAAATCAATGGGCATGCACAGGTTATCATGTAACCATAAATTAAATTAGAACACATATATTTTAGAATTCACTAGCTGTCATCGTATGTCTCAGTAATGTTCTCACTCCCTTCAGGACATATGTAAATCATTCCTATTTGCAAGTGCTAGGGGAAAAAGGATGGATGAAGTTCACAGGATGCCTTGAAATGCCTCTGTGAAAATCCGCGAAAGAACTGACATTGCGACTATTATTATCTAAATTAATTGACACAATAAGAGCAAATGTCACAATCTCATTTTTTTCTCTCTTTGTGCCCTCTGTTAAAGAGAATGTCTAGTGAATTCCATGCAAGCACCTATTATTATTACATATTATTATTTTTTCAGTGTTTACCTTGAAGTCATGTTTGAAGTTACTGTCATTTTTACAAGCTATTTTTTGCTTGGTTTTATTAAATTTACAGATTTGTAGATTATCTACCAAACGCAAGGAATCATTACTACCGCTACTCTGGCAATCTGTGAATCTGTAGAACAGCAACTGAGATAAGATATTGATTACACAGGGAGTGCATTGTTTTTAAAGCATCAAATAACTCAAAGATTTAAGCATGGTTTGAATCTCGGCTGAGATTTGAATCATCAATAGGCAGGCTGATTGACTTAGGTACTACCAGGATTTTGGATTTCTATCATGGGAGTATTGCTAGTGTCTCCCGCACCTCCCACCGGGAGGGTGCAATAGCTCCGCGTGAGGGATTCCCCCATCAACACTGACTGTGGAAAGAAAATTGCAAAATTTATGGCCGGCCTTACATTGTGAGAAGGACCAGTAAAGTACTGCACAGCAAGAAGCTGTGCCTAAAAACACTCAACTACCACTTTATTAGGTACACCTTGTTAGGTGTTAGGGGGTTGTACCCCCTTATGTCTTCAGAACTGCCTTCATTCTTGGTGGCATAGATTCAGCAAGGTGTTGGAAACGTTCCTCAGAGATTTTGCTCCATAGTGACAATGATTGCATCACACAGCTGCTGCAGATTTGTTGGCTGCACATCCATGATGCCAATCTCCCATTCCACCACATCCCAAAGGTGTTCTATTGGATGAGATGTGGGGAGTGTGGAAGCTATTGGAGTGCAGTGACCTCATTGTCCAGTGGTGAGATGATTGGAGCTTTGTGACATGGTGCATTATCCTGCTGAAAGGAGCCATCAGAAGATGGGGACACTGTAGTCATAAAGGGATGGACATGGTCAGCAACAATACTCAGGTAGGCCGTGGCATTTAAAGATGCTCAATTGGTACTAAGGGGCCCAACGTGTGCCAAGAAAATATCACCCACACCATTACACCACCACCACCAGCCTGATCCGTTCATACAAGGCAGGATGGATCCATGCTTTCATGTTGTTTACACCAAGTTCTGACCCCACCATCTGAATGTCGCAGCTGAAATCAAGACTCATCAGACCAGGCAACGTTTTCCAATCTTCTATTGTCCAATTTTGGTGATCCTGTGAGACTTGTATCCTCAGTTTCCAGTTATTAGCTGACATGAATAGCACCTGGTGTGGTCTTCTGCTGCTTTAGCCCATCTGCTTCAAGGTTCAATGTTTTGTGCATTCAGAGATGGTATTCTGCATACCTTGGTTGTAACGAGTGGTTATTTGAGTTACTGATGCCTTTCTATCCTCTGGATCCAGTCTGCCCATTCTCCTCAGACATCAACAAGGCATTTTCCTCCACACAATTTCCACTCACTGGATATTTTCTCTTTGTCGGACCATTCTCTGTAAACCCGAGAGATGGTTGTGTGTGAAAATCCCAGTAGATCAGCAGTTTTTGAAATACTCAAACCAGCCCGTCTGCCACCAACAACCATGCCCCATTCAAAGTCACTTAAATCCCCTTTCTTCCCCATTCTGATGCTCGGTTTGAACTTCAGCAAGTCACCTTCACCACATCTAGATGCCTAAATGCATTGAGTTGCTGCCATGTGAATGGCTGATTTATCAATTTGTGGTATCAAGAAATTGAATAGGTGTACCTAATAAAGTGGCCATTGAGTGGTAGATGGTCAAAGCATTAGTGGTGTGCAAACCTTTTTTTTTTCAATAGTAGTTATATTTTTATTTTTTTCCAAAAGCCACAGATACATGTCTTTTCACTTTGCATTTTAACAAGTAAAGTTTTTGTCTAGTCTGTTTTTTCGTCTTTAATTTTCTTTCTTTCCCCAGAATAAATCCAGAATAAATAGGAGCAATCGTTTTTCTGGGCACATATTGAAAACACAAATCTTCGAGGATCTGAGGATGATGGGTGAATCTTGATGCAGAGAGGAGAACTCTCATCGCTTGTCAAAACTGATGAGCAATCTGCTTGTCCATCGCAACCTTGATGACCCATGCCTTGAACCCGATCATAACCGTCTACCTGTTGACTGTTCAAAACCTTGCATTCAGCTTTCTGACAAGCGCATGGTAAAATGGAATACAAAAACGTCAATCATCACTTATCTTGTTTTGTAATTCCCATGTCTTTAAATTCCATAATGCCCAATAGGAGCTGATCCTCTCCCCCCCAAAATAGCTTCTTGAAGCATGTTAGTGTTGTAGGACTGTGTATATCTTTGACATGCTTATCTCTTCCTTGACGGTGGAGATTTAAAGGAGAAGTACAGCCAAAGCTCATTTGACTCCTGTGACCTGTTTTCAGCAGACAGCGGGCTGAAGTCCGCTGTCAGCTGACTTCACAGTGCCGGTCCAGGATCGGACAAGATCGTGACGATGGAGTTGGGATCTACCCACATCCTGGCTCAGCCTCTTAGCAAGCCACTGAGAGCCTGAGCCGGACACTTCCGTCCCTCCACAGCCCAGCGCTCCAGTGAGCAGAGAGCGGTGACCAGTGCTGGTTGGTGCTCAAATTTTTTGGCTCGCCAACCCCACTCGCAAGCCCGCCAGCCCCCGCACTTACCCATCCAGGTCCCAGGCGGCTTCGGGGGCTTCTCCTCCCGGCCAATCCAGTCGCTTCTCCCCCGGCCAATCCGGTCTCAGGACCAGCTTCCTGTCCTGATTGGCCGGGAGGAGAAGCAGGAAGACAATAGTGAATGTGGATTCACTATTGTCACAAGTGGGTGGGCTCTAGACACAGTGCTCTGCGCCCCGAGCCTACCCTTTTTGAAGCGGTCATGCAACACTGTGCCCATATTACATTTTGTATATTTTTTTCACACAAATAGAGCTTTCATTTGGTGGTAATTAATCACTGCTGTTTTTTTTTTTTTTTGCTAAAGAGACAAAAAAAGACCAAAAAGTTTATAAATAGATCGTTTTTTTCCAATACTGATGTGCGCTGATAAGGCGGCGCTTATAGGCACTGATGAGGCGGCACTGAAGGGCACTGATAGGCTGCACGGATAGGCGGCACTGATGGGCGGCACTGATGAGCAGGCACTGATAGGCGGCACTGATGAGCAGGCACTGGTAGGCGGCACTGATGGGCGGCACTGATGAGCAGGCACTAAGGGGGACTGAAATACAGTACTAGTTGGTGTCACTGATGGGCACTGATTGGTGTCACTGATCGGCACTGATTGGTGTCACTGATGGGCACTGATTGATGTCAGTGAGGTGAAGAGAGCCAGCCGATAAATGGCACTTCCGCATTTACATCGGACATCACTCTGCACATGCTCAGTTTGGCTTGAATTTAGAGAGGTTTTTTTTTTTTGCATGTGATCAGCACAGAGCCAATCAGCTCTGTCCAGACAGAGGGTCAGGGTTCCTGCAGGATCATAGGACAGTCAGAGCAGAATGAAAACTCCTTCTTCTAACCAGACACTGATAGAAGTCACAAGACTGCTGTATACTGCTGATTAATGATGGGCTCGGGTGTGTTCGGATCGAACCCGCCCAGTGTTGCCAACCTCCTGCAGCGTTTTTTACTGGCAACACATGGAAATTTTACTGGCGGAGCACATTTTTTACTGACAACCTTAAAAATAACAGAACTCCTATTAAAAACTAAGACAATTGATATTTATACACAACATGGAAACACTGGCAATACCCATATCAAGTAATTTGCTTGGTTTACACTTAAAAAGTCAGCACAGTATGACAAATTATCAGACCCTGATATTTATAGACAGGTGTAAAAATCACTGATTATTACAAACTGTCAGTAAATTTACTGGCGGTTGGCAACCCTGAACCCGCCAGGAAGCCGTCACTGCACACCGCCAGTCATAGGCAGTGAGGCATTCCCCTGACCCGCAGCAGCACATACACACGCTGCCTATGACTGGCGGTGTGCATTTCCGGCTTCCTAGTGGGTTCAATCCAAAGCCCGAGCCCATCATTACTGCTGATGAGAAAAGGTATTTAGCAGTTTATATTTACTAAAACTATTGCATCTCCATGTTCTGTGTACTGTGGGAGTCCTGATATAGTGAATGCAGGGTCCTGGGTTTAGTAACACTTTAATCTGTATATTTAGTTGTTTGCCTGCAGTTTAGCTTGTATTATTCTTCAATAAAAGAAAAAAAAATGTATAGGGTAAAATAAAGACTTCCTTCCCAGTAAATTACGCCGCAGAATGATGGCAGACGCAGCGGTTATCAAACTGCGTTAATGGTATGGATTGAATATATCTTGTTTTCTGCGCTGCAAGGTAAGTCAGCCCCAACGGCGAGCTGATAAATAGAGCGGCTTTATTGTAGATCCTTCTCTCGCTACAATCAGTATTTCCGAACACATCATTTAGCACCGCGCCTAAAAAAAAAAAAATACAAATGGTTATAGGAGTACGGCCATGCTGTGCCTAACATAGGAATACGCTCGGAGCGCGGTTCGGTATTATAACTTATTTACTGTTTAAGAAGAACAACGGAGCTTTGTGAAGTGGCAAGACAAAGCAAAACTATTTCCTTCAATTTTGTTTGAGTGCGAAATAAACATGGTGGAAAAAAACGGTGTATTAAATTCTGTTGTGTTAAATTGTACGGAAAGCTTAAAAAGAAGTCCACATATTGGGCTTATCCATCGCAAGGAACAAGAGATTTAATAGGCTTGTCAAAAAAGGATTTCGGATATTTTAAAACTTGCCCACTGTATGATGGCTTTTGACATGGGCACTTAAAGTGATATTAAACAGGGAAGGGTTAATTGCCATATTTTCTTAGATTGTAAGCTCTAACGAGCAGGGCCCTCTGATTCCTCTTGTACCAAATTGTGATGTAACTGTGCTGTCTGTCTTCATTTTTGTAAAGCGCTGCACAAACTGGCGCTATATAAATCCTGTATAATAATAATAATAATAATATTTTAATCATATAATTATGTCATTCATTCCTCCCAACTGTCCGTGATTTGGAACAAAGTCCCTCTGTCCAGTGGCGGCTGGAGCAACCCCCCCCATACGGCCGGCGGCACGGCATTACCACCCCCTCACCCCTCCATCTGTCGGTCGGTCCGGCACTTACCCCATCAAGGTGGCAGGTGACGGGCAACGGCACCTCTGCTCCTCGGTTCCTGCTCTGTCCTCTCTTCCATCGTGGCGGCTTCCGTGCGTCTCCTCCTCCTAGGTGACAGGCATAGGTGTGCGTAGCCCATTGTATTAGGGTGTGCACCCCAATGATCAAACACACGCTTTTCCCTGCAGCCTCAGCTGTACTGAAGAGTGAATGAATGGGAAGCGCTCCGTGCTGAGCAGCTTCCTGTTCATTCATAAACTGAAGAACGGTAAACACAGTTTACTATGCTTCAGTTATGATTTAACAGTGAGTGAGTATGTTCATTGTATTCATTTAGAAAAGGAAGGGGCCAGTAAATGACATATTGATTAGCCCCTTC
>BLSH010191354.1:102494-136622 GCA_018402905.1 Glandirana rugosa
TGTTGTGCCCCCCCCCCCCTCCTGCACCGTCATTCATTGTGAAGTTGAGTGTGCAGATGTTTCTTTACCCCCAGCTGGGAACAGAGATAATGTGATCGCTTGGAAAAAAAGGTAATGATAATATATATATATATATATATATATATATTGTGGAGGGTTGGCTCAATGGGGATCACCTTCTCTGGGAAAAAAAGTAGTCCAACGGCAGGTTTTATTAAAAGCTGACTTGTAGCCAGTTTTATTTTTAAAAGGTTGCATGAAAATCAAACAAACAAAATAGAAAATAAATCCTTGCCATCCAGGCTCTTACTAAACATTTCAGTTTTCCTAACAGAGCGGTGAAGGGCTTCTCCCAGTCACCACAAAAAAAAAGACAGTGCAAACCTTTTTGTTTCAATGATAAAGCAGACTTCAGTACAGCAGTTCTCTCAGGCTTGATGGCTCCTGAGTCCCAGGCCAGAGCAATACTTTGCTCGCCTCCTGATTAGAGTTGAGCGAACCTCTGGAAGTTCGGGTTCTGCAGGTTCGGCCGAACTTCGGGACAAAGTCCGGGTTCGGGTCTAGACTTGACCCGAATTTTGACCCGGACCCTGAACCCCATTGAAATCAATAGGGACCCGAACTTTTAGGCACAAAAATGGCTGTAACAAAGCCCTGGCAAGTCTTAGAGGTCTGCAAAAGGAAGGATGATGGGGGTAAGAGTTGGAAAAGTGCCCTACAAAGAAATGGGGATAGGGAAATAACTTAAAATCATTTTTAAACTAAAATCACATAAAAAAATCAAAAATGGAGGTGGATGTGGAGTTGGAGGTTAAGGAGGCAGTGAAAGCGGCAGTGGAGGAGGAGGAGGAGCCAACACTGTTTTTTTATTTTTGTGCAAGAAATCATCTCCAAGTTGTTCAGGGAAAGTTTCCAGCTGTTGCTTTAAGGGAAAGATTATTGTTCTAAAATCATCTGCAAGCTCCATTTACTAAGTGTATTGTAGCCGCATAAAGCCATATTAGTGTTATAAAAATCATGTCCAAGCTCCATTCAATAAGTGTATTATAGCCGGATAAAGCCATATTAGTGTTATAAAATCATGTTCAAGCTCCATTCAATAAGTTTATTGTAGCCACATAAAGCCATATTAGTGTTATAAAATCATGTCCAAGCTCCATTCAATAAGTATATTGTAGCCACATAAAGCCATATTAGTGTTATAAAATCATGTCCAAGCTCCATTCAATAAGTGTATTGTAGCCGCATAAAGCCATATTAGTGTTATAAAATCATGTCCAAGCTCCATTCAATACGTGTATTGTAGCCGCATAAAGCCCTATTAGTGTTATAAAATCATTGATTTTATAACACTAATAGGGCTCTATGCGGCTACAATACACTTAGTGAATGGAGCTTGCAGATGATTTTAAAACAATAATCTTTCCCTTAAAGCAACAGCTGGAACCTTTCCCTGTACAAGTTGGAGATGATTTTAGAAGAATAATCTTTCCCTTAAAGCAACAGACTCTACCTAATCCAGTCAGATCGTTCTGTGCAGCAGGATGAGGTGTGCAATCTGTCCCTCAAAGCAGCAGTACTAGTATCTCTCCCTAGTCCACAATCAGATCGTTCAGTAATGCAGGATGAGATGTTCTATAATATCTGCAATCTGTCCCTCACAGAGCCAGCAGCATCCTCTCCCTAAACTATCCTGAGAGCATATGACATGCAGCATGGTGACTCCAGCCCCATATAGAGGCTGGGTCACATGGTGCACTGGCCAATCACAGCCATGCCATTAGTAGGCATGGCTGTGATGGCTTCTAGGGAAAAACAGTGAAACACTTGTTGATTGGCTGCCTTTGGCAGCTTTTCAACACATGGAATAAAATACCAGAACCCCGGACCCAAACCTGGACTTTTTTTGAAAAGTCCGGGTCCCGGACACCCAAAAGTTCGGTACGGACTCGAACTTTACAGTTCGGGTTTGCTCAACTCTACTCCTAATTATTTATACCACCTGTTGGTGGACACCAATGAACCACAAAATCTGGTCCGGAACCAACCCTGCCAAGGGGGCTGGTAAAACCCGGACCAGATTCCACCTTAGTTCACTGCAAATGAACGCATGCAAGGCGACACATATCGTCCATCGATCACCATGACTCTCATAATGTTACATATCCCCCCGCCTCTGCTCAAGCCCCTGTGGCTGAGCAACTGTCCCAACCAGACAATGGACACGGGAAATGGCATCTGCGTTATTCTGGAGTTTCCCAGCTCTATGCTCTACTGTGAACTTGAATGTTTGCAGAGCAAGGAACCACCTTGTCACGCGACTGTTTTTCTCCTTGTTATCATACATCCATTTAAGAGCGGCATGATCAGTGACTAATTTGAATGGTCTCCCCAATAGGGATTTCAGGGCATCTAAGGCCCATTTGATAGCTAAACATTCCTTCTCAACAATGGCATAGTTTTTCTCATGTCTGTTGAGCTTTCTGCTAAGGTAGATCACTGGGCGCTCCTCCCCGTCTTTGACTTGGGACAGTAAAGCACCCAGTCCCACATCAGAGGCGTCCGTCTGTACCACAAACTCTTTTGTGAAATCTGGGGTCACGAGCACAGGATGTGCACAAAGAGCTTGCTTCAACATTTGAAAAGCCTTCTCTGCCTGCGGATTCCACTTGATCATGACCAGTCCTCTACCCTTCATCAGATCTGTCAGTGGGGCTGCAATGGTGGCAAAATTTGGTATAAAACGCCTGTAGTACCCTGTGATCCCATGAAATGCACAAACTTGCTTTTTATTTATACTGTAGGTTGGGGCCACTGCCTCAATTTTATTGATCTGAGGTTTGATCAGCCCCCGACCAATAATGTAGCCAAGGTATTTGGCCTACTCAAAGCCTATGGCCCACTTTCTGGGGTTGGCAGTGAGTCCTGCATTCCTAAGAGAATCTACTACGGCTTGCTTCCGGGGTAAATGGGCTTCTCAATCTGGGCTGTGGATGACTACGTCCTCCAAATAGGCGGCTGCATATTGGCGATGTGGTCTTAAGGTCTTATCCATCATTCTCTGGAATGAGGCAGGAGCACCATGCAAGCCAAAAGGCATCCGCTTATACTGGAAGGACCCCTCGGGGGTAAAAAATGCAGTTTTCTCTTTCGCAGACTCCGTTAGGGGTATCTGCCAATAACCTTTAGTCAGGTCTAACATAATTATGTACCGGGCACTACCCAATCTGTCAGCAAGCTCTTCGACCCGAGGCATCGGGTATGTATCAAATTTGGACACGCTGTTCAACTTTCTGAAATCATTACAAAACCTTATCATTCCATCTGGTTTTGGGACCAATACTATGGGACTTGACCAGTCACTGTGGGATTCCTCTATCACGTCCAGCTCTAACATGCTCTTTATTTCACTTGCAACTGCTTCACTCCTGGCCTCGGGTATTCTATAACTCTTTACATATACGTGGACACCTGGTTCCGTAATTATGTCATGCTGTATAACTGTGGTCAGTACGGGCAAGTCAGAGAAAAAGTCTCTATTCTTACTCACAAACTTGTTAACGTCTGTTGGGCCACTGACAAAGTTTCAGTTATGAGTACTTCCGGAGTCACAGGGAATATACCCTTTTGGGGGTTGGCATTGCCAGTAAAGTCTCCCTGTCCTTCCAAGGTTTCAAGAGATTAACGTGATATATTTACTCTGGTTTCCTTTTCCCTGGCTGGTAAACTTTGTAGTTTACTTCCCCTACTCTTTCCATAATTTCAAAGGGACCTTGCCGCTTTGCTAGGAATTTACTCTCTAGGTACCTAGCAAAAAGTTGCTAGGTACGCTTCCACATCATCTGCAGGTGTCATCTTCTGCAGAAAATAGCACACCATTTTCTGTTCCACTGGTAAAGGACTTGCGGGCCCCTTCTTTAACTCCGCCAGAGCCTCCGCAAACTGGCAATTCACCTCCGGCTGGGCTGCAATGGCCTGTGTGACCTGGTGACTGGTTTCCTGATGCTGTCAGTGTCATTTGTTTTCTGCTGGGTTGCAGTGGTCTGCAGCAGGGCTTTTAGCACATCCTCCATCTTGTTTAGGAAGATGCCCACCTGAAAATCCTCCATGTGTGGGGAGTTATCTCAATGGGGATCACCTTCCCTGGTAAAAAAAGGTAGTCCAACAGCAGGTTTTCTTAAAAGCTGATTTGTAGCCAGTTTTATTTTTAATTTATTTTTCTTAAGGTTGCATGAAAATCAAACAAACAAAATGGAAAATAAATCCTTGCCATCCAGGCTCTTACTAAACATTTCAGTTTTCCTAACTGAGCGGTGAAGGGCTTCAGACAGTGCAAACCTTTTTGTTTCAATCATAAAGCAGACTTCAGTACAGCAGCTCTCTCAGGCTTGATGGCTACTGAGTGCCAGGCCAGAGCAACACTCTCCTGATTATTTATACCACCTGTTGGTGGACACCAGTGAACCACAAAATCTGGTCCAAAACCAACCCTGGCAAGGTGGCTGGTAAAACCTGGACCCGATTCCATCTTAGTTCACTGCAAATGAACGCATGCAAGATGACACATATCGTCCATCGATCACCTCTGCTCTCATAACGTCACAATATATATACATACACACAATGTTTTCAAAAGTATTGGGACACCTGCCTTTACACGCACATGAACTTTAATGGCAACCCAGTCTTAGTCCGTTGGGTTCAATATCGAGTTGGCCCACCCTGTGCAGCTATAAGAGCTCCAACTCTTCTGAGAAGGCTGTCCACAAAGTTTAGGAGTGTGTCTATGGGAATGTTTGACCATTCTTCCAAAAGTGCATTTATGAGGTCAGTCACTGAGAAGGCCTGGCTTGCAGACTCCACTCTATTTCATTCCAAAGGTGTTCTGTCGGGTTGAGGTCAAGTTCCTCTACTCCAAACTTGCTCATCCATGTCTTTTTGGACCTTGCTTTATGCACTGGTCCAAATCATTTGGTGGAGGGGGGATTATGGTGTGGGGTTGTTTTTCAGGGGTTGGGCTTGGCCCCATAGTTCCAGTGAAGGAAACTCTTAAAGGGGTCAACATGCCAAGACATTTTGGACAATTTCATGCTCCCAACTTTGTGGGAACAGTTTGGGGATGGCCCCTTCCTGTTCCAACATGACTGTGCACCAGCGCAAAGTACCCCTCCATGTTGAGGGCATGTGACCTGGTATGGTTCTGGAGGGAGGGGCGCTCACTCGTCCCCGCCCTTTCCTGACCTGCTGGGCTACATGCTTGGATAAGGGCCTGGTATGGATTTGGGGGAGGATTTCTTGATTCTTTTTGTCTGCAATTTTTTTTTTACATTCAGCTATTAGCGGAGAACCCCACTGACAGCTGATGGCTCATCAAATGTTAAAGACACGGCAGCTGGCCTCCTGGGCCCGCTCCTTAGCAACCAGCTATGCACAGTGTGTTAAAGTGAAAAAAAATGCAAAAAGCATCCAACACTTGCATTTTTGATGCGACTTATTTGAAGTTTATTACACACAAAACGCAATATGCTGCAGGAAAAAAGTCCCTGCCCCTTTCAAAAAAAAGGCAGCGCGGCAAAATGCACAGATGTCAACTACATCCATAGGAAACCATGTTAAATGGACTGTAGTGCGTTTCTGCAAAACACAAAAGGCACCAAAAAAATGCATAGGTGTGCACATAGGGTAAGAGGTTCAGGCTAAATGCAATGATGAATTAATGAAACTTCATTAGTTTGTGAATTTTATATCTGCCTGGAGCTTTTCTTAAATATTATAAAATGCCTTAACAGCCCCTGGTATATTCTAGTGGGCTGGTAATTGGTGGCTTGGCTATATGCTGTTAGATCATTAATTTATTTTTATTAATTAATCACTAAGCAAACTTGCAAAGGTGAATCAATTCTCTGAAAATGATGAGTTCAGTCAATGCATAACTAACTGGGATGGAACACAATGGGAGAGGCCATTAACTACTCTATGTATCTATTTTAACTAACATTCAGCTCAGTTAACCAGCAAAACCCAATTAATGCATGCTATTAGTATTTCAGTGAAAACAGAGATCTCTCTTTGCATGCTATGTGATGATAAATTATGCCTATTAGAGGAACGTTTTAATTAGATTTCAATATAATTCTATTGAATGGCTGCATCAACTCCAGGTCCAGATTTGTATTTCCTGTCCCCCAAGGCCAACTGTTCCCACCCACCAAACTGCAGTAGACTGACTAACCTTAGTATCAGACTGAAAAGATCAGGCCTCTGTTATGATGTCCCCTGGCAGGTGACACAAGCTCACCAAAGATGTGGAATCTAAATACCAGTTAGTCTTAACCACAGTTCCAGATGGTGGCAGTAGACTGGAAACCCTAGCGGTCCCTGGTTTTCTTTACTGTAAACTGACACCAACTTGCAGCCCTCCGAATTGACCCAACTAAGGGTTGCTGGGACAGAAAGGTTACAGTGCAGAGATTGTTCACAATGTAGTAGACAGGTCCAGGCTAAGGTCTTAGCAGGAGCAAAAAAAAGAATAGTCAGGTCCAGGCAGAGGTCATGTCAGGAGTCAGGTAACAGAGTAGTCAGGTCCAGGCAGGTGTCAAGACAAGCCGCAAACAAGAGGATAGTCAAGTCAAAATGGGTCACAAACAAACAGGCAACTTGCAGGTATTATAGGTAGCTGGTGACAAGAAACAGCACCAGTCATTTCAAAGGCTGGAGCTTAAATACCCTTCTGGTCAGAGGATACACCCATCATCATTACTGAGAACTTCCTGAAAGTCCTGGCAAAGATTCTGTAAGTACAATTGGAAGTCCGGGCAGGGCTTCTGGGAGTACCATTGGAAGTTCTTGTGGGGATTCTGGAAGTCCTGGAACGGATTCTAAGAAGACTATAACAACCTCATACTTACACAAGGCATGCCAAACTTTTCCCACTCTGCATCAGTGCACCTTGAAGTCACCCCCAAAAAAGGACAGTGTGTAGAACCTTTCCAGATAGGCTGCTATGTAAATTTAGTTTTGGGGTTTCTGTTGTAATCACAGAAGGCAAAATTATTTTGTTTGGTCTGTTCAAGACTCCACAGGCTGGGAATTTGATTACTTTCCCCTGACATGAGATGTTTCTAGAGATTAGGGTGGGAAGATTCAAATACTTGACCTGAAGATTTAGCAGGTCCTATCCAATCCCTGAGGGGGAGGTGTGCCCCGGAAGGTGGGTGGGTTTCCTGTGAAATAGGCTGGAGTTGAGGGCAGACTGTCTCTTTCCTGATTGTGCATCGAACTGTGAGCTTCAGGGAGCAGTTTGGGGGATATCTTCTGGGGGCTGCACTGACTGAGAGACAGGATTCTGTGAGTAAAGCCTCGAGGCCACATACCTCTGCATGGCCCTCAGCCATGCATTCATTGACTGTACTGACCTCTATCTACCTGCTCTGCATGGTGCACAGCTGTGCACTCAGAGACTGTTTAAGATATCAACCATTTTTGCGAGTTACCCTCTACATGGTCTACAGCTGTGCACGCACATATGGCACAAGTCAATATGTCTTTGTGCTATTGCAATTGACCACAAGTGGTCCTCTTGAAGTTGTACTGAGAGTTGTGGGAGTATCCCACCCCCTGATACCATTTCCTGTTACTATTATTCTGCAATTAAACTCTAAAAAGACAATCTGGGACTTCTTTATTGAGCTGGAGTGGGTGGAGTGTTGGCGCATGCCTGGCTGCATTACACTATTCTTGGGGAAGAACCAGAAACTAAATCAGCAGCACCAATTTTAACCTCGCTCCCCTGGTGCTCCCCCATTCATTTTCCCCCCTTTAAAATATCAGATGCTTCTGTGTAAGGGAAAGTGTGTGACCTCCTCCCATAATGCAGTACTAGCAGCTATTTGCTAGTCCCAAGCACGAACACATAAAAGAGTGGATGATGTCACCATTGCCTTTAACTACTTCCTGTCTTTGGGACGTTCCTCTATGTCCTGGAGCAGTAATATTAAGACTATGGCTATATCTGCAGCAATGATCTTGATGACATTTTCTTCAGCCAGTGATTCTGTACAAAGTTAAAGTGATCCAAGTGGCTATACAGCCGTCTATCACTTTTACAGGTGGTGGAAAGGGGCCCCCCTCCAGCTGCTACCCATCACCTTTATCTGGGTCTCCTGTCCCACAGATCTCAACATTGGGTATTTTGTAGTAGCTGCAGTTGGTAAAGCATCTGCAGAGAACCGCTGTGAGGATGAGTATAAGGTTGTTGGAGGTAGGCTTTAAACAGCTTACACATACAATATATTTGCAGATGTGTGCAAACTAAACCCCTGTTTTAAACGCAACCTGTTAGACCAGATACTTTGGTTGGTTGCAGGCTGGTTGGTGAGTTGAGCTGGGAATGTTTTTCTATTTTGATTTACATGCGTTGCCTTTCAATGTGCTCCTTGCTGCAAAGGCCAGTTATAGGTGGGGGCAGTGGCCATTTGTTTGTACTGTTGGACTACTGGTGAGGGCACCTTTGCTGCCCTTGTGCTATATGCTGGGTGTCCAGTGCGCCCCTGTGCCTTTAAGGAGAGGTGGGCTCCTTCCAGGCTCACCTGCCCTCTGCCTATCCATTATTATGCATGTGCTTCTACTATGGAGGCTCTCAAAAATGTATAGTTAGGACTGCAGATAATACTGGGTTGCTGTGAAGTTGCTCTGTAGCTTATGCATGTATTTGCAGATGTGTGCAAAATAAACCCCTGTTTTTAATGCAAACTGTTAGACATGATAATTTGGTTGGTTGCGGGCTGGCTGGTAAGTTGAGCTGGGAATTTTCTTTGGTTTTGTTTTACATGTGTTGCTCTTCCATGTGCTCCTTGCTGTGAAGGCCAGTTATAGGTTGGGGCAGTGGCCATTTGTTTGTACTGTTGGACTACCGGTGAGGGAATGCATTGGACACCTTTGCTGCCATTGTGCTGTACAGTTGTGCTCATAAGTTTACATACCCTGGAAGAATTAATGATTTCTTGGTCATTTTTCAGAGACTGTCATCTGATCAGTCATCTGATGCATGGCGTTAGGGGCGGAGCTCATCCGGTTACTTGAGCTGAGGGGTGAGCATGGCGAGTCTTTCCATTGTTCATTTGGCACTGCACCATGACCAAGGACACACCAGTTAGGTGAGCCACTCGACAACACTTATAATATTTGTTCACCACAGTAGTTACTCCTTCACCCATGACCATCTCCTTACATGTTTTCCTACCCCATACACATCCTTCTTTCTTACTTCACGTATTACTATCTCCCACATCACACACTTGCTATGCACCTACCTTCCTTATTCACTACTCTGCCTTTGGTCTTCATTTTCACTCACTCTTTTTTCTTATCTTTGCAGCCTTGCTCTTTTCACTCATTTTCCCTCCCCTGTGGTCTCTCCACATGTCCTTGCATACAGGCTAAAACTGAGCTACACACATACTTATACTTGTACTGACCTAATTGCTCATGTACTGATCATGATACATATACATATGGATATTGTGTGTATACCTATTACATATACTACGCATATACTTTTTCAACAGCCATCTCCTGTGCTGGAATGTGGTTTTCACCCAGGGACCATCTCCATTTTTTCATCTTCTGTCTTCAGCTGTGCTCGTCCTCTGCTTGGTCCCCGGCTGGTTGCCGCCAGTCCCGCCCCTTCAGCTCCTGGATTGATGGTCATCCACCTCTTTCCTTGGGGGGCTAGTTTTTCCTGGAGCCTACCTGCTTAGATGTGAGTATGGGGTGCCTACATGTTTAGCCCCCTGCTTTCTGTCTCACCAACCTTATACTGTATATTACAACTAACATGCATTCCTTTTCAGGTAGCCTGCATTTACTTCTGAAGAAGCGAGCCGAGCTCGCGAAACGCGTCAAGTACTCATATGCAGTTGTATATATTTACATATTATTTTACTGTACCATGTATTTACCTACTTTGGATGGCCACATGTTATACTCTATTGACTTAGGCACATTATGCCTTGTTTCTATTCTGTGATGATATTTATAGTAAAGGTTTTTATTGTTTAAGTCAATCCATGATACAAATCAACAGGTTACATGACAAGTCGGGCAGGCATCAAATACACGGAGTACAGCTATATTACATGTTGAAGGTTCTTGAGAAAAGGGTGAAGTAGACATATAAACTCCATTGTTAAGGCACACGCATATGTTTTATGGATCCCGACCCTCCATCCCCCTTAGGAACACTTCTCAATCCAACCATCCCATATTTTATGAAATTTCTGGGGGCAATTTCTGTTTTCATATGTTAGTCTATACAGAGGAAGCGCCTTATTAACCGCTTGAACCCAAGAGTCTGTAGCAGGGAGCTCCCTAGTTTTCCATCTTAGCAAAATCTCCCTTTGGGCGTAGAAGAGGGCGTAAGAGATGCATAGCTTACTGTATCTATCCCCATCTACATTCTCAAGATAGCTTAGCAGCATGATCATAGGGTCGAGATACAAAACCGTCTCCATCGCCAAGAGTCTCAGCTACTTTCGACCAGTATGCTCCCCTGTGATTATATTTATACTTCTAGAAATAAATGTATACTCCTTATACTTTGGTTCAGTGCAGTGCATACCTTATACATTCCTCATTTAAAGTCCCATGGGCGAAATATTGTTGTGTTGGGCTGTGTAATGTAAAGTGGTCCAGAGGTGCGAGGGCTGTGTAATGTAAAGTGGTCCAGAAGTGCGGGGGCTGTGTAATGTAAAGTGGTCCAGAGGTGCGGGGGTTGTGTAATGTAAAGGGGTCCAGAAATGCAGTTGTGGAGAGGGGGTACACAGTAGTGACAAAGAGATATTGGGGGGGTGCAGATGTATGCAGGGGGCACAGTGGGGTGTTTTTACATTTTAAAGTGGGGGGGTGCCAGATATAGGATCTCCCCGGGTGCCAAATGCTCTAAGTGCGCCCCTGCACGGACCTGTCATCCTCCTGCTCAGCAAAGGTCAGGACGGATTCTGCCCCGTGTGAAAGGGGCCTTAAACATACCCTTTTACTTGCCGTAAATGGGCAAGGTGACAGGACCTCTTTAACCCCCCCCCAATTTTTATTTGCTGCATTAAAAAATGATATCCAAAACATAAATAAAAAAGCATGCATCTTGAATTGTGCTACCAACATCCAAAAAGCACTATCGGCCAAACAATTCTGGAGTCCAGGGTCAAAAACATTGTCACCGTTTAGCCCTACACAGCATGCAGCTACATACTACCAAGATATACGAAAGTCTTTTAAAATATTAATGGTTTTTTTTTTTTCCTTTCTCCTACTTCAAAGACATTTCCGCATTGACTCAGTCTAGCCATTCAGAATGTACAAACTTCAAGTGAATCTTTTATCTCGTAGTTTATATTTTCTCATTAGCAGTTTAAAGCCTGGGGCAAGGCTGAAGTTTATCGATACACCGTATATATCCTCAAATGAGTTGTTTCTCCTTCCTAATCAATATATAGGTGATGATCACGATGGGCAGTTTCCAGTACAGCAGAAAAGTAAAGGTAGAACGGAAATGCAAAGCGTCAGATTGATCAGTTCCAATCGCATCTATACAATCCCGTGAGCTACAACCTTTTTGGCCCGGCCAGAAGTCTCCTTTTCCAGGAAGCTTATGTCCCCATAATAAGTATGACATTTCATTCTCCAAATTCCATTTCCGTTTTCCGATAAATCTAGACTTTGCGGTGATTGATACATGTGGCAATTAACAACCTTTTCTTCCTTTTGGCCTAAATAGAACGATTTGCTTTATTTTGGCCTTGGTGGTATTTTATGTCCTCATCACACCTGACATACACATGACCTGTGCTCGGTCACACTTCCTCCTGTCGTATTAACATTTAAATTGGTAGTTAAGTAGCTGTCAGTCAATAAACAATGGTGATTCCATGACCAATTAAGTGTTTTCAATTGACTTGTAAAGACGGAGCTTATCTGCTAGCTGTGCTTATTCCCCACTTGGGAAATAAAATACCAAAACACGACTGCTTGTGTGAAGTCTTCTCTCCCATCCAGGAGAATGCAGTCACTGTTAGTATAGAGCAGCCTTTCTCAACTTTTACAACACCGAGGAACCCTTGAGATAATTCTCCAGTCTTGGGGAACCCCTGCTAAAAATTAAGAATCTACATCTCATGATACATTAAGGTGGTGGTCAATGGGAAGAATGCTCCTTACACTTGTGGTTATTGGGAAGAATTACCCCCTTACATATAGCTAAAAGGATCAATGGAATCATTGGGAATTTATCTGAGAGGTAGAAATTGACCATCGCTCAAGGAACCCCTAGCAACCTCTGGAGGAACCCTAGGGAACCCCGGTTGAGAAACCCTGGCATAGAGGCTTTGCTTATATTTCGGTTCTTGGACTAAAAAGGAAAAAAATGCATGAAAACATAGGAACCGGGGTGCAGAAAAATGGCGGAAGGTGCCAGTCGAAGTCATTAAACTTGTGAACAGTTAAAAAATGTAAAAAAAAAAACCTTCCATATATGGGAAAACCCAAGCCCACATGGGCTTCCCCATATATGGAAGGTTTTTCTTTTCAGTATAACAGGACGGTGGCACGCCATGGAAGGCAAGTTTTGTTGTGCTGAAAACTGTTTGTTTTTGTTTCATTCGTTTTATCGTTTTTCGGGTCATTGGTTATGACCGCAATTTGTAAATTCGAACATCCAAAAATTTGAAATAATAACGAACTAACTATTAAATTATAAGTATTGGAATTTCCTTTCAAATTTGGCTGTTAGTGAAAGTAATGAATACAAATTTATCCGAAGTTATGAATTATTCGAAATAATGAATGCCGCATCTAAACAAATGGAGCGTAACAAATTAATAATAAATAATAGTAATAATAGAAGTTTTTATTATTATTATTAACTTGTTATGTTTAATTCGTTTAGATACAGCATTCGTTATTTCGGATAATTTGTAACTTCGGATAAATTTGTATTTGTTATGTTAAATAATAGCAACTTTTGAAAGGAAATTCCAATACCTATAATTTAATAGTTAGTAATAGTTAAGTTATTATAGTTAGTTATTATTTCAGATTTTTGAATTTTCTGGTTTTCGAATTTGCTAATTTCCGAATTTACAAATTTTCAAATTTATAAATTTACGAATATTCTGAAAAATTCAGTAAACAGTTTGTCTTTAACTCGGATACTTCTGAATTAACGTATTTGCCGAAATTCGTTAAAAAAATTATTTGGAACAAAATCATTTTGAACTGCTGAAAAATGTGTCCGTTTTCGTTTCATTTGTTTTATCGTTTTTCGGGTCATTCGTTATGACCGCGATTCATAAATTCGTAAATTCAAAAATTCGTAAATTCGAACATCCAAAAATTTGAAATAATAACTAAATAACTAATAATAACTTAGCTATTACTAACTGTTAAATTATAAGTATTGGAATTTCCTTTCAAATTTGGCTGTTAGTGAAAGTAATGAATACAAATTTATCCAAAGTTACGAATTATTCGAAATAACAAATGCCGCATCTAAACAAATGGAACATAACAAATTAATAATAAATAATAGTAATAATAGAAGTTTTTTTATATTATTATTATTATTATTAACTTGTTACGTTCCATTTGTTTAGATACGGCATTTGTTATTTCGGATAATTTGTAACTTCGGATAAATTTGTATTTGTTACGTTCACTAATAGCCAAATTTGAAAGGAAATTCCAATACCTATAATTTAATAGTTAGTAATAGTTAAATTATTATAGTTAGTTATTATTTCAGATTTTCAAATTTTCTGGTTTTCGAATTTGCTAATTTCCGAATTTACAAATTTATGAATTTATGAATATTTGACTATTCAAATTTAAAAATATTTGGAAAAATTTGGTAAACGGATTGTCTTTAATTCGGATACTTCCGAATTAGCGAATTTGCCGAAATTCGTTAAAAAAAATAATTTGGAAGGAAACGAATTGCACATGTCTAGAAGCCATACAAGGCTGGCTGTGCCGTCTGATAAGACTGTAAAGCCGGGTACACACTATTTGTTTTTTTCCGTTCAACCCAGCAGGTTGAATGATAAAAAAACTGTCAGCTCTGGACATGTGCAGAATGAAAAAATGTATTTTGTTTCAATTGGTTATTTACATAAATTAGTTCAATTAAATTAGTTTAATTTGTTTTCGTTAATTTAATTTCAAATCAATTCTAATTCCATTTGAATAGCATTCAAATTCAAATTCCAGTGGAATTGCATTTGAATTGAGTTCCATTCAAAGTCAAATTTATTCTTTTCGAAATTCAATTTTAGAAGACAGTTATATTCTTTCTATTCTATTGTTTTTCTATTCTATTATTTTATTTTCTGTTATTTTGTATTATATTCTGTTCTTTTCTATTATATTCTGTTCTTTTCTATTCTATTCGAATTTCGGGAAACGGTTATATTGTTATATTCTTTCTATTCTTTTCTACTCTATTCTATTATTTCATTTTCTATTCTATTCTTTTCTATTCTATTCTCTTCTATCTTATTCAAATTTCAAGTCTCAGAAGATAGTTATATTCTTTCTATTCCATTTTTTTCTATTTTATTATTTTCTTTTCTATTCTAATCTTTTCTGTTCTATTCTAATTCAAATGTATTTTATTTGAATTTTGGGAAATGGTTATATTCTTTTATTTTCTATTCTATTCTTTTCTATTCTATATATTCGAATGTAAATGAACAAAAAAACAGCGCTCTCACTAAGCAAACCTTCTGGATATAAAGATAGAGTCCACGATAGGGTGCTCTGGCTGTTGTGTTCTCTGGGAAACACTTATGGTAGAAATACATGGTTAGAAAATCGGCAGATCGCTCGCCAGCCAACAATCGAAACTGCGGTCTTTCATCTAAAACGTTGAAAGGACACACGGGTAGAAAATCGGGCGATCGCCCCGGAAACAGCGGTCGTTGGTCGAAAACATGATATGTACAAGAGATTTTTTAATGCCGACTTTCACACCAACGCATAGAACATCGTTCATTCACAAGCGATACAACACAAATTTTCCATTTTCCACAATCATTCACAAGCGATACAACACAAATTTTCCATAAAAAAAATAAATAAATAAATAAATAAAAAGGGGCAGACTCGATGGACTACTCAGTCTTTTTCTGCCGTCACTTTTCTATGTTTCTATGTTTCTATTTTTTCAATAGGTATTTTTCGGTCACGATATCGATATCGGGTATTGGTTGATGGACATCAACGGTTAGAAAATAGGCCGATTGGCCACTGAAAGGAAATTTTCAGCCGATATTCTTATTGTGAATTCCTGTTATTAGACAGTAATCAAAATAGGAGAAGCCGGCAACTCCGTGTCCATATGCAAATGTAAACGTTTTATTGGTACATGTACATATATACAATGGCTGGCGCATTTCGGCACACCGCCTTGATCACAGCACCAAGGCAGTGTGCCAAAACGTGCCAGACCTTGTATCTTTTTACATGTACCAATAAAACGTTTACATTTGGATATGGACATGGAGTTTCCGGCTTTTCCTATTTTGATTACTATACTGTATATTTGAATGTATTCTATTTGAAATTCAAATTTCATAAGATGTCTATATTCCTTTTATGCTATTCTAGTTTTTATTCTATTCTATTCCTTTATTTTCTATTCTATTTTATTCTGTTCTTTTATTTTTTTTTCTATCCTTTTTTTCTATTATTTTATTTTCTATTATGTTCTGTTTTACTTTATTATATTACTCTCATCTGGAATATATAGTTCAGTTTTGGGCACTGGTTCTCAAAAAGGATATCGGGGAACTGGAGAAAGTGCACAGAAGGGCAACCAAACTAATAAAAGGCATAGAGGAGCTCAGCTATGAGGAAAGATTAGAGGAACTTAATTTATTCTCTCTTGAGAAGTGGAGATTAAGAGGGGATATGATCAACATGTATAAATAGGTCGTCCATATAGGGATCTTGGTGTTGAATTATTCACTTTAAGGTCATCACAAAGGACAAGGGGCCACTCTTTACGTCTAGGGGAAAATACATTTCATCTCCAAATACGGAAAGGTTTCTTCACAGATAGAGCTGTGAAAATGTGGAAAAGACTCCCTCCAGGGGTGGTTCTGGCCAGCACAGTAGATTGCTTTAAAAAAGGCCCGGATTATTTCCTTAATGTAAATAATATAACTGGCTGTTAACATTTATAGGTAAGGTTGATCCAGGGAAAATCCGATTGACTTTCGGGGAATCAGGATGGAATTTTTTTCCCCCGCTATAGCAAATTGGATCATAGAGATAAATGGACATTTGTGTAAGACCTACAAAAGCAGATGTAATCCTATCTAGGACTTGTATATTCCAGTGATACAGTGGTCACTGCAGCATTTGCTCCAAACTCACATTATGTGCTGGAAGCCCAAAAAGTTGGCTTTAGTCCACCCTAAACCAACAAAGAGCGGAGTAATCTCAGATTACTATAAATACAGTAATCCAAGTACATGTAAATGTAGTTTTCTGCTATGAGAAGAGGATGTGTGATGGGACCATGGACTCACCAGAAGGTACCAGGTGACGTGAACTATGGAAGGAGGTTTGAATGTAGGCTCCACAGTGCCAGGGGTTGGTTGACCTGTGCCCTCCATTTCATATGTCCATCTTTATGCCCTGTGTGGCTGTGCCCACCTTATGTCCTGGCCTGCCCTCAGTCTTTCATAATGTCCTGTGCAATGCTGATCTTCAAGTAGTCCCATGCCATGCTGATGCTGCCCACAGTGTACCTTCCTTTATGTCCAGTCCACCATGTCCATGCCCTCCCCTCCTTCATGTCCTGTGACTGTGCCCACCATCTCTTGGCTCAGCTGCACCCTGCTCTTCAAGTTCTGTGTGGCAGTGCATTGTCCACCGCAGTCCGCACCATGCCCTGGCTGTAACCTACCTACTGTCCCGAGTCCTGGGCTCCGGCCTTGCCTTCACAAATGATGTGAGCTGCGAGCTGGGCATCAACGGTCCAGATGTCTGCCTAGTCTTCCACCATGCGTTGGACGTGTATCGACAGTGATGTCCATTAAAGGGTGCCGCATTCAGAAGGCGCCAGGTGGGAGTGACACTGCATCTGTGCGGCGGGCGCATGACGCCTATCATAGGCTGTGAACTATCAGTGCCGTCTAACATAGGCATTGGCTCGCTCGGGCTCAGGGCTATTAATAATGTTTGCCGGCCCCGAGACCCGGGGCTTTTCAGGGGCACCCTCGGGGCTGTAGCCCATCAGACCCCCCCCCCCCCGACGCCCCTGCTCAAATCGCATCAAAGTTGAACCAAAGTAGTGCAGGGACTACTTTGAAGTCACACAGATATGAACGATACTCATTGGAAATCATGGGGTATGACTTGTCATGCGACTTTGCAGTCCCAAGTCACAGGATAAGACGCACAAGTGTAAAAGGAGCCTTAGTGTCAGATTTGTCTGCCGCGATATCGCAGTCTTGCTATAAGTCACTGATCGCCGCCATTACTAGTAATATAAAATAAATAAATAAACATTCCATAAAAACATCCCATAGTTTGTAGACGCGATAACTTTGTGCAAACCAATAAATATAAGCTTATTGGGATCTGTTTTACCAAAAATTTATAACAGAATACATATTGGCCTAAATTGTTGTTGCTTTTAGATAATATGTTTTATAGCAGAAAGTAAAAAATATTGGTTTTTTTTTTCTTCAAAATTGTTGGTCGTCTTTTGTTTATGGCGCAAAAAATTGAAGAGGTGATCAAATACCACCAAAAGAAAGCTCTATTTGTGGGGAAAAATTACACAAATTTTATTTGGATACAACATCGCATGACCGTGCAATTGTCAGTTAAAGTAACGCAGTGCCGTATCGCAAAAAATGGCCTGGTCATGAAGGGGGGGGGGAAAACTTTCTGGGGCTGAAGTGGTTAATGAATGAAACCCACATTCACTGTTAGAAGTGTTGGACTTTTTAGGTAAAAGTGATTGGAGTGCCTAAACTGCCGCTTGATCACTTTTACAAGCGGTGGAAGGGGTTCCCCCTTGTCACCGCATGCCGCTGTTCCCTTACTCTCCTGTCCCACCGGGGAGCCCGATGCCGCTGCTGGCAGTCGTACCGGCAGATCATGGAGACAAAGGAGGAACTTCCATTCCCTGATCGTCTCTATGATGTATGAACCCGGACGCGATGAGGATTTTGTCAAAGTTTCTGCCTTTTGTTTACCAGCCTAGTAAAGCAGCCAACCAAACTGATTTTAATTTGATCAGTTGCTTCAGAGGGCAAAGCAGAGATCTGGGGTCTAATAGACCCCAGTTCTCTCCATACAGAGGACCTGTCATGGCCCCAGCTATCACAAGGGATATTCATCCCTTGTGATAGCAATAAAGTTGATTTAAAAAATAAATAAATAAATAAGATGAAAATGTTTTAAAGCGCCCCATCCCCCTGTTCTCATGCACAAATGCAAACGTATGCATAGGTCTTGTGCATGAATAAACAGTGATCACTTCACACATGTGAGGTATCACTGCGAACAACAGACTGAGAGCAATAATTCTATTACCAGGCCTCCTGTGTAACTCTAAACTGGTAGCCTCTAAAGACTTTTAGGGCTAGTTTACACTTGCTTCAAAACAGGGCTTTGGACAGGCTTTGTTAAAGCTCTCTGAGGGCTCATTTACACTTGATAGGCTTCAACACACATTAAAGCTCCTCTTGCTTCAACAAGCTTTTATGATGTGTTTTTGATGCTTTGGTGGTAGTTTGATGAAGCTTCAGTGATGCTCTTTTGAAGTTTTGTTTAAGCTTGGCAGATGTCCTGTGTGTGTTGATATCTCAAACCTGCAACTTCTCCAAAACAAAGCAAAGCTAAAGCTGAATTAAAGCTTCTCAAAAGCCGCAGGTGCTTTAAACAAACTTCCAACATGACAAGGGTCCAAAACACAAGGCCAAGTCGACCTGTCATTGGCTACAGCAGAATAAAGTGAAGGTTCTGGAGCGGCCATCTCAGTCTCCTGACCTCAATATCATTGAACCACTCTGGGGAGATCTCAAACATGCAGTTCATGCAAGACAGCCCAAG
Source organism: Glandirana rugosa (assembly GCA_018402905.1). Lineage (NCBI taxonomy): Eukaryota > Metazoa > Chordata > Amphibia > Anura > Ranidae > Glandirana > Glandirana rugosa. The sequence continues at coordinate 121,617 of BLSH010191354.1, forward strand.
AATTTCCAGGAACTGAGGAATGGGCAGCTTTACCATCTGAGAAGATAAAGAGCCTCATCCACAAATACCACAAAAGACTTCAAGCTGTCATTGATGTTAAAGGGGGCAATACACGGTATTAAGAACTGGGGTATGTAAACTTTTGATCAGGGTCATTTGGGTAGTTTCTGTTGTCATTATGATTTAAAAAGAGTAAACACAGCTGATTGATAATAAATGGCTTCAGCCAAACACCAACCATGAGTGAAAGAAAAGTTTTTGTGTTATCATTCATATTCTCTGAAAAATGGCCAAGAAATCATAAATTCTGCCAGGGTATGTAAACTTATGAGCACAACTGTATATATATATATATACACAATTCATTAAAGTGTATTTTTTCCTAAAAGTGTATCTTTGATAAACCGCTGCACAAATACCATGTGGGAAAAAAATTGCAAGAATTTTATTCTCCAGGACTTCTGCTTAACCACGTAAGCTCCAGAAGATTTACTCCCCTTCCTGACCAGGACTTTTTTTGCAATACGACACTGCATTACTTTAACTGACAATTGCCATGCGCCGCTGTACACAAATAACTTTTTTGTCCTTTTTTCCCCACAAATAGAGCTTTCTTTTGGTGTTATTTGATCACCTCTGTGCTTATATTTTTTGCACTATAAACCAAAAACGATCGACAAATTTCTTCATCAATTTAGACCAATATGTATTCTAATACATATTTTTGGTATAGAAGTCCCAATAAGCGTATATTGATTGGTTTGCACAAAAGTTATAGGGTCTACAAACTATGGAATATATTTATGGATTTTTTTTTGCTAACCAGTAATAGCGGCAATCAGCGATATTGCGGTGGATTAATTGGACACTAGCTGACACTTTTTTGTGGACCAGTTACACTAATACAGTGATCAGTGCTAAATATATGCACTGTCACTGTACTAATGACACTGTCTGGAAAGGGGTTAACATCAGGGGTGATAAAAGGGTTAACTGTGTCCCTAGCTAATGTTTTAGTGTAGTGGGGGCGGGGGGTGCTTTTACTAGGGGAAGGCATGGATTCATATCCCTGCTTAGCAGGAACACAGGATCTATGCCTCCTTTAAGGCGGTTGTATACCCTTTAGAGGGATTTTACCTACAGGTACGCCTATAATAAGGCTTACCTGTAGGTAAAATGGATATCTCCTAAACCTGTATGGTTTAGGAGATATTTCCCCTCCAAGCAGCTGCGACGTCACGGCGCATGCGACGTGGATGCACCGGCGCATGCGCTGTGTGTGTCCCGGCGCATGCGCTGTGATGTCCCAAGGCTTGGTGCATAGCCGGAAAGACGGGCGCCAGAGCCGCGTACCCGGAAGCAAGATCTGAGGGAAGATGTCCACTCCCTCAGAGGGGACGAGCAGCCCGGTCGGATCTTCGTTCCAAGGTGAGTATTTCATAATGAGCTAGCATGTGGTGCATACTAGCTCATTATGCTATTGTCTTGCAGGGGTTTGTTTTTCCTGGGTATACAACCGCTTTAATGACCGAAAGGCAATCTGCCTTGTTTAAATAGGCAGACTGCCATTCTGCCTGTGTACAGAACGGTCAGCGGGTGATGGTGGACATTGGATCCATGAGTAGAATCACAGCGGTGGCACCCACTCACGCCCACTACCCAGAACTGCAGGATCACATATATGTACGGTTGGCAACTGGTTAAAAAATATATATATGGTTCAGGGGTTCTAAGTAACTTTCTAGCAAAAAAACAAAGAAAGGAAAAAAATACAGATTTTTACATGTATGTGAGAAATGTCAGAATTGGCCTGGGCAGCTAGTTAGGAAAATTTCCCGTTGCAGCAGATTTGCCGCATTTGCTGGATTGATTTCACTTGTTGCCTGCAATGGCTGTTTTAGGCCTATGGCTGCTTGAACGCCAGCGGCGATTCCTTCTGTCCGGCAGCCATATATGCATTTTTTCTGTAATCTTTTTCAATTGGACTCTTAATTGAAGAACTATAGCAGCCTGCATCCCTTCTAATTAGCTGTAAACAAGATACTTTACCGCAGCAAGAACAAGCTCTCTCGAGGTTGCCTGGCTTGAGGAGATGAAGAGACATGCTTAATATAGACTGTTTTTCAGCCAACCATAATTACTGATTAACTGTCCTCTCCTCCCGCATTTCTCTCCGAGTTTTCAAAGCATTATCTCAAATCCAGATCTCTCTTAATTTAAGGAAAATAATTTACTGTTTCTCATTAGCCTGAGAGGAGGCTGCAGAACACGCCACCGTATAATAAGAAGCCGCCTGCTTGTTTGTAAAAGTACTTCTAAAATTCTGCCTAAAGCTCTAATATTTTTGTGATGAGTGGTAGGTCGGTTATTCTCATACCCCCCATAGAGAACAAAATGAGTGCATTTATTTTGTAGTATTTATAGGATTATGTTCTAGTGCAAAAATATCCAAAAAGTAGTTGCCACCATTTTTTTTTTTTAATTAAATTATCTCAAACACACACTACCGATCACTCACAATGTTCATTCAGAAAGGGAAGGGGCCTTCCCTTTAACGGCCTCTTTCCCCACTCATCCTAAAGCATCCGAGAGAGGAGAGGAGAGAAGCCGGAAGTGCTGTGGGGGGAAGGGGGAGCAGGGCAGTAGGGGGAATCTGTGCTGCACAGGGTGATTAGGGTGTGCCTGGGCACACCTGGCACACCCTGTGCGCATGCCTATGGCAGCAGTACTGCGCAGAATCACATATGTATATATATATATATATATATGTATATATATATATATATATATATATATATATATACGTGGTCCTGCACTTCTGGGTATTGGGCATGAGTGTGAGCTGCCAATGGCTCGCTCCCGCTGTGATTTTACACAACAGGTCACGCTGACCCGTTGTCCGCCGGCACCCGCTGATCGCTCTGTTAACAATGTTAACTATGTAAACAAGGCAGATCGCTGTTCTGTCAGTACAGAAGGCATGGATCCTGTGTCCCTGCAAAGGGAAATGGATCCATGCCTTCCACCAGTAAAAGCCCCTCCCACACTACACTGAAACATTAGCTAGGCACACATTTAACCCTTTGATTGCCCCTTGATGTTAACCCCTTTCCAGCCAGTATCATTAGTACAGTGACAGTGCCCATTTTTAGCACTGGTCATTGTATTAGTGTCTGGTTCCGAAAAAGTGTCAGTTAGGTTTCCAATTTTTCCGCCACAATGTCGCAGTCTAGCTGATTGCCACCATTACCAGTAAAAAATAAATAAATACATAAAAATATCCCATAGTTTGTAGACGCTATAACTTTTGCGCAAACCAATCAATATACACTTAGGGCCGGTTCACACTGCTGCGTGCAGCCAGATCGGATGTGGTTCGCACCGCACTGTAGTGTGAATCACATGCGATCTCTATGCAATGCAATCTCGGCCATACAGATAGTATGGCTAAAATCGTATCGCATTCGGAACAAACTCGCACAGGACCCTTTTTTCCGCAGCAGCAGAATCGGATCGCATGGGTGTTCACACCATGCGATCCGATTCCTGTGGGAGTTTTCAGTTCGCAGTGCGATATGCGAACTGATTTGGGGGTGTCAGTAGCTTTGTATTGACACCCCCTGCAGTTCGCATATAGCAGTGTGAACTGCCGCAGGGAGACAAGCGATGCCGGAATCCGCAGTGGATTCGCAGAGTTCCCGCATCGCAGCAGTGTGAACCGGCCCTTTTTGGGATTTTTTTTCCCCAAAAACATGTAGCAGAATACAAATTGGCCTAAATTGATGAAAAAATGTATTTTTTATTAATATGTCTGTATTGAAATTTTCATCATAGAAATTTACAGAATGAAAAAAATAATAGATTTTTTACATTTTTTTATTGGATAAGTTTTATAGTAGAAAGTAAAAAATTCTTTTTTCTTTTTTCAAAATCGTCGTTGTTCTTTGTTTATAGCGCAAATAAAAACAAAACAAAAAAAAAACCGCAGAGGTGATCACATACCACTAAAAGAAAGCTCTACTTGTGGGGGAAAAGGATAAAAATGTTATTTGAGTACAGCGTTGCACGATGTGCAATTGTCAGTAACGCAGTGCCGTATAGAGAAAATGGCCTGGTCACGAAGGGGCAGGGTTGCAAACCGCCAGTAAATTTACTGACAGTTTGTAAAAACCAGTTATTTTTACAACTGTCTATAAATATCAGGGTCTGATAATTTGTCATGCAGTGCTGACTGTTTAAGTGTAAATCAGGCAAATCACTTGATATGGGTATTGTCAGTGTTTCCATGTTGTGTTTAAATATCATCTGTCTTCGTTTTTAATAGGAGTTCTATTATTTTTCAAATTGCCAGCAAAAAATGTGCTCCGCCAGTAAATTTTCTATGTTTTGCCAGTAAAAAACGCTGCTGGAGGTTGGCAACACTGCGAAGGGGGCGGGGGGGCTGGGGGGGGTAAATCTTCAGGAGGTCAAGTGGTTAATGGGTTGATGGGTGCAAAGACGGCAATAAAAACCAAAAGAGGTGTTCTAATCCAACTCAACTCTATTCAAAACTAAAAAAAGTTTTTCCTTTAGGCCCCTTTTAGACTTGTGCGACTTGTCCTGCGACTTGGGACTGCAAAGTCCTACCCCATGATCTCCAATGAGTACCATTCATATCTCTGCGACTTCAAGTTGCAGCGACTTCAAAGTAGTCCCTGCACTACTTTGGCTTGACTTTGATGCGATTTGAGATCCATAGACCTTAAGATTACTTGATTGCTTCAAGTCGCAACAAAATTGCAGCAAAAATCATGGCAAAATCGCTGCAAAATCGCATCAAAATTTTGTGACTTTCAGGTGGCACAAGTGTGAAAGGGGCCTTAGTTATACTTTAAGGGCCATCTGCAGCATTGTAGGACTATACAGATCAGCATAGCAATAACAATCACTATTACTAAACCAATTGTTTCAATTGCATCTGTTTTTATATGTTGTTCTGAAGCACATTCAAACTATACAGGTAGGTACTAGAAATTCGTATTGGGATCGTATATCACAATAAAATGTGTGTGTGTAGAGATCTGAAGCTAGATTGATTTATAGGCCATACTTTGTTTTACAGACAGTACATCACTCTGCAAGAAGGCATTGCACAGTTATATTAAAATTACTAGGAGAACAGGATTCAAATAATAAAAAATGGTGGCACTAACTATAATACAAATAATATTTAGGGATTCGTTTCTGAACTTAGGTTTGGACCAGACCCAGAATCAAGCGGTCACTCCAGCTAAATCAGCGCCCAATCAGCCGCGGCCAGAGATTTCCCCACCCTGTGGCAAGGCCATTGCCTACTCTACAGCCACATGTAACGAAGGGGTGGTGAAGCTTATGACATCATTGACCTAATATGGCAACATATTCATATTTGGTCAATGTCATTGATTAAATTTGGCCATGTGACCATATTAGTTCCTCATCCCTAATAATAATTGAATAATTCAGACTTAGGGGCATATTTATAAAGCAGGAAATCTGACTTTTAGCAAACAACGAGCTGCCACTCCCACAAAAATCAGTGCCCAATCAACCGCAGCCAGGGCATTCTTCGCCCAACAGCAGTACATAACAAAGAGGCGAGGATGACTGTGACATTGTTGACCCAATATGGCTACATGTCCTTATTTGGACAATGTCATTGGCCAGATATAGTCATGTGGCCAGATTAGGTCCTCATAGCTTCTAATAATTGAAGACTAAAGGCCCGTATACACGGTACAACGGGTTGTACAACAACGGTCGTACAGCAGCTTGTTGTATGATCATCCGACCGTTGGTACACGTGATTAGAACAACCGACGTGCAACGGTCGTACAACAGTAGTTGGATGAGCAGACTACAAACATTTTGGTTGTACAACAAGCGGTCGTACGACCGTTGTACCATGTGTACAGAGAAGTTGAGTCAACAAGTTGTACGTGCAAAACACACATGCTCAGAAGTCAGGAACAGCCGGAAGTGTCCCTTCGTGTAAACCTACATTCCTAATTCACAAGTCACATTCACCTGAACTTCCTCTTTATACGCTCGTAGCACGTCACCATTGGTCGTACGATCGCTTAGAGCACGTCAGTTCAGAGAGACACAACAGCCAACATACTATTTTGGGCATCCGGTCGTACGACCGTTGCACTGTGTGTACGAGGCTTTAGGGGTGTGTTTATAAAGCAGTCAATTGTGACTTTCACCAAACAACAAGCTGTCCTTCCCACCAAATCAGTGCCCAATCAACCTCCACCAGGGCAATCTCTGCCAACAGCTGCATGTAACAAAGGGGCGGGGAATCCGGGATGATTGTGATATCATTGACCCAATATGGCCACATGTTCATATTTGGTCAATGTCATTCATTAAATTTGGCCATGTGGCCATATTAGGTCCTCATCCCTAATAAGCAGACTTGGGGTCATATTTATAAAGCAGGAAATGTGACTTTCATCAAAGAAAGCTGTCACTCCCACCAAATCAGTGCCCAATCAGCCTCAGTTATGGCAATCTTCACCCAACAGCTGCACGTAACTAAGCGGCGGGGATGATTGTGACATTGTTGAACTAATATGGCCACATGGCCTTATTTGGACGATGTCATTGACCAAGTATAGTCATGTGGCCATATTAGGTCTTCATCCCTAATAATAATAATTGATAAATGCAGACTTGGGGGCATATTTATAAAACAGTAAATGTGACTTTCATCAAACAATGAGCTGTCACTCCAACCAAATCAGCGCCCAATCAGACTCAGCCAGGGCAATCTCAGCCCAACAGCTGCATATAACAAAGGGGTGATTGTGACATCATTGCCCTATTCTGGCCACATGACATAATTTGGACAATGTCATTGACCAATATGGTCATGTTGCCAGAGTAGGTCCTCTTAGGTTATAATAATTGAAGACTTAAGGGCATATTTATAAAGCATTAATCGTGACATCAAATATTTATTGCAGCTCTCTATGTTATTCAATGGCCCCATAAAAAACGCCAACGTTTTAGAGCTGTAGAGGGCGTTGGCGTTAGGGAGCTGTAACTAGAACATGGGACCAGTGTGTTCTGAGGCTGTAACGTTTTGTCGTTTTTGATGCCGACGCCGCAAAATGCTCACTAACGCCATACCGGCGTTAACCGGTGTTATTGACGCCGACATTTTCAAGTTAAAAAATAGCAGAGGAATTTTTTTTTTTAAAAATGCCTATTGACGCCGACGCTCACTAACGCTCATTATCGCCGATGCAAAACGCCAAAAAAAAATGTTGATTCTTCCCTGACGTCAGACCCAACGTTTTGCTTATTTTTAAACATACGCCCGTGTGTACGAGGGCTTACTGGTGATATTTCAGTCACTGTCTCTAGAAACACATGGAAGATTCAGCTACAGTAAATGTTTGCTGAATATCAGATTCACTGCTTTATATTAAATTGTATCTAAAGCCAAAACATTTTTGTAGTGGGGAAGGGCTACAATCCCTATTATCGCCTGTGCCACCCTGTTTGCCCTGGTGTTGACTACTGTCAGTGGGCAGAAAGTGAGGAAATATTCAGCATTTCACCTTTTAAAGACATTTCCTCCAGTAGGGAAAATTGATTCAGTATTTCTTTCCTAGTGCAGATTCATGGCAGTAAACTTCCACATGTATGCTGCCATGTTGGCTCAAGGAAAAAGAAAAATTGTATCAAATTACTGTAATTTTCTTCTCCTCGTGCCAATCCAGTATGCTGCCATGTTGGCTCAAGGAAAAAGAAAAATTGTATCAAATTACTGTAATTTTCTTCTCGTGCCAATCCAGTATGCTGCCCTGATGGTACCAGGAAATGTGGTTTTAACCAATCCTTATTCCAAAAAAATGCAAAAACTACAATGAAAATACAAATTTTTGGATATAGTTTAATTAAATTCATTGGAAAGTCCATCACAGCCGGTCAACCTGTTAATGCAGCCAGTCTGGTTATCTGGGTTCATTTTAGTTTTTTCATGACTTCACAACATGATTCATATCAAGTCTAAAGAGCAATTCCAACTGAAAGCATTCCATGAGCTATTAATGCTATCCAGCAAGCACAGTGATTGAGAGAAGGTCAAAAAGTTCAATGACTTTACTCCAATCTGAGTTCTGCGTAACCCTCTGAAAAATAAGTACTTCCACCTCTATACAGGGTCAGTAGGAGGGCAATAGCTGTTCTTTCTGAAGTAAAAGTGATGTGACTCGGCCGCCCTCTACTCCCTTCATCATCTAATCACATTCAACCTCCTGCACTCATTTTACCACCTTCTAAGTTAAAGTGGACTTTTGACTTCTGTACCCTCTCTGCACCAACAGTGCCCACACTGGTGTTGAACACCCCAAACGCTTTCTTCTTCATCCTAGCACAATGTAAAGACTGTCCAGTTGGATTCAGATGCATAGAACTTAGACTTGACTCCAAAGAAATGGTAATTAAAGGACAATTCAGAGAATACTCTTTTTCTCTTCTCCATTTAAATGGCAAACACTCCTTTTCGGATATTATAAGAGATCCCTTCTTTAAGTACACCATTGTTAAATTATGCCTAGAAGTAGGGTGAATTGTCTTCTAGCTTCTACTTCCCCCATCCAATGCTCTGGAGGAGATACTTATGTAGCATAACTCCACGTAGAAGCCGCAAGTGAACTGGGATCCCCCACCCTGCACAGCCAGACACACCGAATTTCCGCAAGCACACTTGAGTCAGGAAACAGTCCAGTGCTTGTTTTTTTGTATTTTATTGAGGGGCTAAAACTTAGATGGGGAATGAGTGTACTATGGGATGCCCACTTGACTTTAAACAATGTCTGAGACAACTCCTACATATATAGCTTCTTTCCTTCCTCCTGCACTTCACTTGCTTGCAGAACCTCCAGTAGTGTCACTCTGTAAAAATCTCGTAGCCCCTATACTTGTGGAATGTAGAGTGACACCACAAATATGTTTACTGCACTTCCTCCTGTGGTTACTAATCGCAGCATCACCTCTTTAGGCCCTGCCAGCCCTCCAGGCTGCAGCAACTCCTTTCACTAGCCCTCATGTCTACTTCTCCACAGTCCTCCAAACTCTCAGGAGATCTCTGTACGTGCTGACTCTCTCTCTCTTGCTGTCCTCACAATTGCTCCTGTGCATCCAGGCAAGGATTCCTCTGTGTGTTGTAGAGGGTCCCTCCAGCACCCAAGCCCCAGGACCAAGGTCACCCCCCCCAACTAGGGGGCTCCCTCAAGGGCTACCGATGACCTTCTCAGCACTCCATCTCCATCTTCCACCTGAATGCCCCTGCTGGCATGACCCAAGAGTATTTAAGAGGTGCCCACCCCCTGCCAGCCCACTTTGCTAAGCAGCTCCTCCTAGGCTCCACCCTCTACTTCTGGAAGCTTCTCTAAGGTTCCAGAGAGCAGAGGGAGTTACCAATGTGCTGCTTGATGAGTCATCCAGCCTCGCTGAGTCACTCAGCCCTGTCCCAGATTCAACCTAAGCCTGGCTTTTAGCCAGGCCAATTTAACTGTTCTAACAACTATGTACACTCTATCTAGCATACTAGAGGATGCTACACTTATGAATAGTGATCAAGAATGAGGCCCATTGTGATGGGGGGCTCCCAGCCGCTCTAAAGATCACACTCTCCTCTGTACAGACATTTATGACAAAGAGTACTTTAGCCACACCCTGTGTCATTAAATTTGAACTCCAGGAATTATTTGCATTGCATACTTACATTTAAGCTTGGCACAAAGTAAGTATGCTTTATGGGCTGCTGGGGAAGCTGAAAATCAGGTGATTAGATGAGGTGTAGAAAAGGGGTGGTGACATCACGATCTCTACTTCATCGAACCGCAGAACACCATGTATTCATTAAAAAAAAGGAAACTTACATTTGTCTAGCTTGGCACAATGTAAATGTGATTACTCATCCCTGATGGGTCGCTGAGGAAGATGGAAAGCTCTGCAGTACTACTAAAGTGATAGCCGCAATTTTCCAGGTCCTACTCAGGTTCTATGCTAGTGGCTGCTGGACTTCACACTGACCACAGGGGCAAGCGCTCATTCAGAACCACCAATATTCATAGACTGCCTTGTATTTTTTTTTTTTCAAGACATACAAGACATTCTGTGATTGGACAAGGTGGAGAGAAGAGGTGGTGACATCACTATTTCTACTTCGTTCAATTAGAAAGCTCTATGTATTCATTAACCGTTTGCCGTTCGGCCAATAGCAGTTTTACTGTTACAGCTGTGCGTCGGATCACGTATATGTGATCCTGCTCTTCCAGGGTGGGGATGCACATGCACGCCGCCGACGGCTTGCTCCCACTGTAGTCGTACCAAGAGGAAGCCCAGCGCTGGGTGCCATAGACTTGATGTCCATCGGCACCCGCTGATCATCCAGCACAGAGGCAGAAAGGCGCTCTACCTATGTAAACAAGGCAGATCGTCAATTCTGACAGAAGGGAAGGCATGGATCCTGTGTTCCTGCAAAGCAGGGACAAAGATCCATGTCTTCCCCTAGTAAAAGCACCCTCCACATTGTACAAAAACACTGGTCAGGCACACAGGTAACCTTCTGATGTTCCTATATGTTAACCCCTTCCCATCCAGTGTTGTTAGTGCATTTTTTTAGCACTGATCATTGTATAAGTGTCACTGGCTCCCAAAAAAGTGTCAAAATCGTCAGTTAGTGTCAGAATGTCTGCCGAAATACGGCGGTCTAGCTACAAGTCGCTGATCGCTGCCATTTACTAGTAAAAAAAAATAAATAACTATAAACTCCATAAATATATCCCATAGTTTGTAGACATTATAACTTTTGTGCAAACCAATCAATAAATGTTTATTGGGATATTTTTACCAATAATATGTGACAGAATACATATTGGCCTAAATTGATGAAGAAATTAATTTTTTTGGATTTTTTTTATTGGATATGTTTTATAGCAGAAAGTAAAAAATATTGTTTTGTTTTTTTTCAAAATTGTCGCTCTTTTTTTGTTTATATCGCAAAATAATACCCGCAGATCAAATACCACGAAAAAAAGATCTACTTGTGGGGAAAAAAGGACATCAATTTTATTTAAGTACAGCATCGCACGGCCGCGTAATTGTCAGTTAAAGTAACGCAGTGCCGTGTCGCAAAAAATGGCCTGGTCATGAAGAGGGGGGGTAAACTTTCCAGAGGTCAAGAATTCAGTTTCAGGGAATGTAAGAAGACACGGGGCCACACAATGAGATTGGAGGAGAAGCGGTTCAACCTTAAGCTGCGTAGGAGGTTTTTTACTGTCAGGGCGGTGAGGATGTGGAACTCTCTTCCACAATTGGTGGTGTCTGCAGTAAGTATTAAAGCGGAGTTCCACCCAAAAGTGGAACTTCTGCTTTAAGGCCTCCTCCTCGGCTCCTGTTTGTGAAACTGAGCTTTTGGGGAGGAGAGGGGGAACAGGTACCCTATTTTGACAGGTAGCTGCTGCCACTTCCATTCCGGTCGCCTTAGGCGATCGGAAATGTAAGTTCTCCTTCTCAAAGTCTTCTGGGACACCTGACAGTTCCTAGAAGACTTCCGGAGCAGTCACAGAGCACAGTGCCGCTCGCGCATGTGCAGTGGGCACCCAGCTGTAAAGCCGCAAGCTGTCACAGCCGGGTGTCCATAGTAGAGATGCCGACTCTGCCGAGAGAGGACAGGGGGAGAACACGGCTGCAGTGAGAACATCGCTGGATCATGGGACAGGTGAGCCGCTGTTTATTAAAAGTCAGCAGCTACAGTTTTTGTAGCTGCTGACTTTTAATAAACAAACAAATGACTGTAACTCTGCTTTAATAGTTTCAAAAGACTCTTGGACGTGCATGTTCACGAACACAATATACAGGGATATGGGAAATGATTATCTACATGAACACACATACAGGTTGAAGTTGATGAACTACAGTGGCAGCTGGTGCTCCATCGGTCAGACGGACCCCCCGTCGCTCCAGCCCGCCACCATGCCAATAACCCCAACCCCGTCACCGGCTCTCTTACCTTGTGCTGCCCAGGGATGCCAGCTTGATGAGTTCGTTGGCAGGGGGGCGATATCAGAGAGGTGTGCACAGTGTGCGTTGACACAGGGGCGATCCATGGAGGAACTTACAGCACTCAGCATGGAGGGACCGGAGGATCGGACTTGGTGGGTGGGTCTGTCGATCCTCGGCAGCACAGTGGCCGTGCGTCTCCTCCCTCCTCCTCCTAGGTCAATCAGATTGCTTCTCCTTTTGACCCACTTCCTGATTCCTGATTGACCAGGAGGAGAATCAGTGTGACAATAGTGAATATTGATGCTCTATTATCACACAATTGGGTGGGCTGAGGGCGCAGTACTCTGCACCCCGAGCCCACCCTTTTTTGAAGCCTAATCACGTGCTTCAAAACAAAAACCCCATTGGAATCCATGCGTCCGACAGAATACAGGGGCTGGACGCATGGATGGGGGAGCGGCACCCCTGCACCTCTAATGGACGGACCGCCACTGATGGGCTATTGCCTTTATTCAGCCTTACCAACTATGTAACTATGTAAGTGGTTAAGCAAGGAGCTGACATTTATTTAGTGAGCCATTTAACCCGAATGAAAAAGCTTTGTTGGTCAAGTCCTTCTTGGTGTTTTGGGTGTTCCTGCTCACTTTCGTGTGTTCTAGCTCCTCCTGTTACATTCTCCATAGAAAAACCAAGCAGAGAACTGCTCATAATGGGCACAGCAGGTGTTCAGACCGGGCACTCCAGATGCCACCAATAGATTCCCCAAGAGATAGAAAAGAACAGGTGGTTTAATTCTCCTGCATTGCTAAAATTTTAAATACATTTTTTTGGTAGACTGCCCTCTGATAAAACAATTCAAATGTATTTATTTGAGAAGCATGCATGATACTTCAAATTGCAATATTAACAAATTTAGACCTGCTTTCTAGAGCTTCAAGACTTTGAACCTTACAGACTTTATTTGCTGCCTTTTTTCAAGCTTGTTAGGAGAAAATAGAATTGGACAGGTACACGATAGAGAACAAACATTTACCATAAAAAGTAAGCCGTCCACTTGTTCATTCACAGACTGAGCTTTTGTTTGTTTCTTTTCTTTTTTTTTTTTGTCATTTCATTAAAAATTAAATTACAGGTTTTGCTGACCAGGCAATGAGCCAGCTTAGAAATACTTTGTAAAAAAAAAAAATAAATAATTCTGAAAAACCTCTGAATATTACGGCAATTATTTCCACATCCCCTCCGGTCATTACAGAGCTACCGTGCGTGGAGACTTTAATATGAGTCCTTTGACACCGCGCTGACATTTAATGGAAAAAGTTGACAAGTACACATTTCAGAACAAGGGCTGGGAGCTTTAAAATGTCCCTCTATGGGTTTAATGCTGTGATTACAGTGGTTAAATTGACAGCGGTTTTACAAAATATCCCATTATGAAAGTATGCAAAAAGGCAGAAAACAATAGATTAAAAAAAAAAAAAAAACACAAACAATTCAAAAAATATGAAAATATGAACAAAGAAAATCTATGAAATGTTCCATTAACGTCAAAATAAAAAAAGAAGGTTGCATAAAAATATTTGCTAATCGCTGTGTTTTAAGCCGAGCGCATGCTGGTATTCACCACTTCAGCAAGGCCACTTAAGACATAAATCAATATTTTTCAAATTACAAGCTCTTACACTCGGGAGATTGGCAAGTGTTAGAAATGACGTCTGACAGTGGCGTTTTGCTTCTCGTAAAAAAAAAAGAACACGCTGTGTGGTGTAATGTATTGAATAGATGATTGTGCATAAACAATGTGTGCTATTAGAAATATAACTGCCTATCGTGATATCGAGGGATGAAAAAGCAGGACGCTCTTTTCACATGCAAGCGGAGGGAAGAGTGGAAAGAATTTTTGGATTATTTTTGAAGGCTTGGAACAAGATAGCTGATTTGATTTAAAGGGGATGAATCCACCTTCAAAGTGATGTTTTAGTTACAGAAATCAGAAAAAGTGTAGCGCAATTCCAACTCATCTGTGAAAAAGCAAAAAAAGCATATATCAGCACTTACTATAACTAATAGTCATACAAATTAAATCAGTACTCCATAGTACCTTGGAAGACGCCCTTTCAGATGAAATGCGTAGGTCGGAGCCAATCAGTGACATCATCATGCCTGCCTCGGGTCTGTGTTAAAGCAGTTCCACCCAGAAATGTTTTTTTAAGTCATTCAAGTCCTTTGCCTATATAGACTTAACTTTGAAGGAAAAAACAATTTTACGCTCACCCTAAGTCGCTTGTTGCTAGGTGGTCCCTGTATTCTGCCCCTTTTTGGTCCTAGGCTCTTCTTCTCACTTACTGCTTTGCCTGGCCTCCTGGGAGATGTGACTCATAATTTCCCAGGAGTCAGTGGGCTTCCCTGTACTGTAAAATCGTGTTATTTCCAGACAGGAAATGACACGATTTAAGGCGGACCGAGATCAAGGAGTGCATGATGGTTTTATTTATTTATTTTTTTTCATATATGTCTATCCACCTGTGATATGCATTGGAGTGTAGGCTCTACAATTAGAAAACCTCTTGTTGTATACGATTTTCCTTTTTTCCCCTCTCCCCCCTTTGTATTGTAAATTGTAATTTGATATTGGAACGGCTTTGTCGGTCTCAGTGGGACTATACGGACGGGTAGGGCACCTGCAGGGATCTCATTAAGGCCAGAGTAGGATCCCGCTGGGGCCCTATACATGGATTCATCCACTTTTCCGTCTCATGGTCGGGTGGAATGTGTAATTCATGGAGGTTCGCCTCCATTGTGTTCCCTCTCCTATCGGCTATGTGTCGCTGTTTTGGGCCTTCCCCTCCAGCTGGGAGGAATGTCCATGCAGCGTCACTTCCCGTGGATCCGACCGCGTGGAGCGGAGGTGGATGTTTCCCTCAAGTCCGCGTTCCGCCGGTGATGTCAGACGCCGGCGGAACG
>BLSH010191354.1:161579-195872 GCA_018402905.1 Glandirana rugosa
TGTTTTTTTACCGTGACCTGGTAATCTGTTTTTTTACCGTGACCCGGTAATCTGTGTTTTTACTGTGACCCGGTAATCTGTTTTTTTACCGTTATGTGGTAATGTGTTTTTAACCGTCACTTGGTAGTATGTTTTTTTTTACCGTTACCTAGTAATCTGTTCTTTCCATTTCTTATTAATCTGTTTTTTCTAATGACCCAGTGTCATTTTTGTGTCTAATGGCCCAGTGCCATTTTTTTGTCTAATGGTCCAGTGCCATTTTTTTGTCTAATGGTCCAGTGCCATTTTTTTGTCTAATGGTCCAGTGTCATTGTTTGTCTAATGACCCAGTGCCATTTTTTTGTCTAATGGTCCAGTGCCATTTTTTTGTCTAATGGTCCAGTGTCATTGTTTGTCTAATGACCCAGTGCCATTCTTTCGTCTAATGGTCCAGTGCCATTTTTTTTTCTAATGGTCCAGTGCCATTTTTTTGTCTAATGGCCCAGTGCCATTTTTTTGTCTAATGGTCCAGGGCCATTTTTTTGTCTAATGGTCCAGTGCTATTTTTTTGTCTAATGGTCCAGTGCCATTTTTTGTCTAATGACCCAGTGCCATTTTTTTGTCTAATGGTCCAGTGCCATTTTTGTTGTCTAATGGCCCAGTGCCATTTTTTTGTCTAATGGCCCAGTGCCATTTTTTTGTCTAATGGTCCAGTGCCATATTTTTTTTTCTCATGGCCCAATGTCATTTTTTTGTCTAATGGCCCAGTGCCATTTTTTAGTCTAATGGTCCAGTGCCATTTCTTGTCTAATGGTCCAGTGCCCTATTTTTGTCTATAGCCTTGTATAAACAATCAGATTGTTGGATGAATATTCATATGTTTTTTGTTGCATGCTAGTCTCATATCGAAAGTAAAGAGGTTACTCAGCATACAGAAATGTTCTCATGACTTAAATACAACTTCAGAAGTGATGTGTAATGTGTTGAATAGTTTTCTATGTATTATTTGTTTCCTAGCATGCTCTTACAATTTTTTTTGACAAAAACTGTACTAATTAAACTAAAATCGGATGTTATGTTCACATACAATAAAAAATGTATAGCCTGCACCTTCAGCTTTTGTTGTCTGAAAAGTTGGAATCGGCTGTCGAAAGCACTATACTAACAATCCGAAAATTCTGCAGATCGTTCGTTGTACAAATTTTTACTTCTGATTTTCTTATTGTGTGTATGGGCCTTTAGGATTAATTGACATTTTTTCTTGTCTAATTGTTCATTGCCATTTTTTGTCAAATGGTTCATTGTCATTTCTTTTGTCCAAAGCCTAGTACACACGATCAGATTATCAGACGAATGATCATCAGTTTTTTTTGCATGCTAGTCTCCTATCGAAAGTGATTGGGTTACTCAACATAAAAAATTCCTATACAGCAGAATACAACTTCGGAAGTGATGTAATGTGTTGGATAGTTTTGTATGTATTCTTTCGTTTCCGAGCATGCATAGTCTTGCTCTTTTTTTTTCAGACAAAAACTGTACTAATTAAATGAAAATCGGGCATTGTGTTCACTTACGATAACAATTTTATAGCCTGCATCTTCAGGTTTTGTCGTCCTGATAAGTGGGAATCGGCTGTCAAAAGCACTATGCTAACGATCAGATAATCGGCCGATCATTCGCCGTATGAAATCCTACTACCTATTTTGTCAATGGTTCATTCCCACTTTATTGTCTAATGGTTTATTGCCATTTTTTGTCTAAAGTTGGACACACACTATACAATTCTCTTCAGATTTTTTTCCTTTAGATTCACCAAAACCACATAATATGAGGCCAAACCTTAAAGCCTCCTACACACAATGAGAATTTCGGATGGGAATTTTCGTACTAGGACTGATCATCCAAAATTCTTACCGTTAGTGTGCTCCTTTCCACAGCAGATTTTCTTTTTTCGGACGACAAAAGCTGGATGTGCAGAGTAGTAATTTTTTTTTAGTATGTCAAGGCAACGACCGATTTTCGTATCATTAGTATGGTTTTCATATGAAAAAAATCGTACGATCAAGACTACACATGCTCAGAAATGAAAAAATACATACAAAGCTATTCAACATATTTCGTCACTTCCGTTGAATTCGGTCGTACAAAAAAATTTCGTATTGTTAGTATGCTTGTCACTTTCGACATAAGACTAGCATCCAATTAAAAACGGATGTTCTGTCGTCCGAAAATCTAAGCATGTGTACGAGGCTTTAGAGTTTCAATTTGTATGTAATCAGGCAGGCCCTTGCACTACATGGTTTTGGTAAATCTAAAGGAAATCAGACAACAAAAGTTGTATAGTGTGTATGGGGTCTTAAGGCCACTTTCGACAAGAGACTAGCATCCAACAAAAAAACGGATGTTCTGTCATCCGAAATTTGCATTGTGTGTACAAGGTTTAATGATTCATTGCAATTTTTTGTGTAATGCTTCATTGCCATTTTTGTTTAATAGTGCATTGCCATTTTCCGTGTAATGGTTCATTGCCTTTTTCTTTTTGTATAATGGTTCATTGCCATTTTTTTGTGTAATGGTTAAGTTCCATTTTTTTGTGTGATGGTTCATTGCAATTTTTTGTGTAATGCTTCATTGCGCCATTTATGTGTATAATGGTTCATTGCCATTTTTTGTATAATGGTTCATTGCCAATTTTGTGTAATGGTTAAGTTCCATTTTTTTGTGTGATGGTTCATTGCAATTTTTTTTTTTGTGTAATGGTTCGGTTCCATTTTTTGTATAATGGTTCATTGCCATTTTTTGTGTAATGGTTCATTGCCATTTTTTGTGTAATGGTTCATTGCCACTTTTTTTTGTGTAATGGTTCAGTTCCATTTTTTGTCTAATGGTTCATTGCCACTTTTTTGTCTAAGCCCTCATACACACAGACATTTTTTGACGCCACGTTTTTTGGTGTTTTTTTCAGCTCTCCATGTTATTCAATGGCCCCATAAAAACGTAGACGTTTTTGAGCTGTAGGAGGCATTGGCGTAAGTGAGCTGTAAATAGAATACGAGACCAGCGTGTTCTGAGGCTATAGCGTTTTGGCGTTTTTGACGCTAAGCCGGCAAAACGCTCACTAACCTTCACTAACGCTGTACCAACGTTAACCAGTATTTTTGACGCCAGTGTTTTCAGGTTAAAAAATAGCAGAGGACCGTTTTTTAAAAAAAAACGCCTATTGACGCCGACGCTCACTAACGCTCATTACGCCGATGCAAAACGCAGAAAAAAGGCTGATTTTTCCCTGATGTCGGGCCCAAAGTTTTTATTATTTTTTTGCATACGCCTTGTGTATGGGGCCTTATGGTTCATTGCCACTTTTTTGTCTAATGGTTCATTGCCATTTTTTTTTTTTTGGTCCACTGGTCCAATTTTTCCAGAATGGCTCATTGCCTGCGTAGGGGTCAGGTCCTCCCCTCTGACCCCCATAGGACAACCCACTAAATGAATAAAAGGACGGCCTCCCTATACCCCATACGTAACTTTTTTTGTCCTCGCTCCGGAGACAACACCACTATGAGCCTACTATGATGTGATAAGTATTGAAGATTCCTACCTCTCCCGCCTTGTTCAACCTCGCCAGGTGGAGGGCAAGTCCATGCAGCCTAAATGGTGTGTTAGATCTGTTATTAGTGGAGGGCATGGCGTGGTTCTGCTCTCTCTGTACAGGCTGATCTTACCTTTTTTTGTCTGTAATGCACCTTCCTTTGTTCAGTGATGTTTCTCTAGATTGTACAGATCCCAATATGGCAGCTGGGATGTCTGAGTTCCACAGCAGCTTGCGGTGGAATGTGGGCACCTGGCTGGCTGCACGTTGGCTATTGGGGTGGGGGACTGGCCTTGCACTGTGCAGTTCTTTTTTGGCTTTCCTTTAGGGTACCAAAACCATGTAGTGTGAGATCAAACATAACCCATGTAATTTGTGTGCAATCAGGCACAACCTTGTACTGCATGGTGGAAGGTGGATCTGGGAGAGGTTGGAGAGTTGTGTAGTGCAGTGTTCCTCAACTCCAGTCCTCAAGGCCCACCAACAGGTCATGTTTTCAGGATTTCCCTCAGATGAATCGGCTTTGGTAATTACTAAGGCAGTGAAACTGATCAAATCACCTGTGCAAAATAATGGAAATCCTGAAAACATGACCTGTTGGTGGGCCTTGAGGACTGGAGTTGAGGAACACTGGTGTAGTGTATGGCCAGCCTCACTCTACTTTTGAAAAAAAAAAAATGTCTGTACTAGCTATAGGTAAGCTTTCTACTTTGCTGAATATTATTGTGATCCTGCCTTTTTTCTGTCTTGAACAAGCTTTTTTATACTTGTCCTGCTTCTGGCATAGTTGAGTTTGTTTCAATAAGCACCCGGTATTAATGTCAGGTCTGGGAATCTATTGTGTTGGCCACCCTTTAGCTGTGGTTAACCCCTTAGAGGATTATTGCCAAACAAGCTAATTCCAATTGCATAACTTTTGGACTGCTTTATTAAGCGGCAGGGCTATAATTTTGAAGTAGATGGTAACTTTTGATATATTAAATTGCCAAATGACTCTTGCTTAGTATCCTGTTTATCAGCTATAAGTAAGGCCAAGAGGTCCTTGTGCAGTAAGACTATGTAGGGTTACCTTGTCTTTCTGCCAGCTTGCTGCAAAGCCAATTGCTTATATTGCTAAGCTATGAGCATCAACTCTTCCTGGTAGCGGAGCCACGTCTGACGTCACCACGCCTACACGTATACAGGAACAGGAACGCTGTGTTTTAAGCTAGCTGCCGGCAATTTTAAATGCGAATATAATACTGTCTAAATGTGAGTACCCACTTTTTAACTTTGAAATAAACTTATGCTTAACGGAGTTACACTATGGGATTCTTCTTCTCTTTATGGTGTTTCATTGTGGAGCGATGTTATTAATGATTGAGACTGGAGAGAAGTTGTCTGATTTATTGCTGTGACCATCGGAAGGAGAGGAGTACAACTATACAGATACCCCGCAGAGGGTTATTTCTGCTAGCGCCTCTGATCTGTTAGCGATAGCAGATCAACTATTTCTGGTAAGAGTACCTCTGAGTGACTCTAAGGGTGTATCTATCTCCGGTGCTGGTCCACATAACTTCGGGTGAACTTGGGCTAAGGAACACTATATAGAACATTCATCATATTGAATAGTGTGGAACTGTTTTCCGTTTTTTTCCTGCCTTCTTCCTGGATCCTGGGATCAACATCACTTATATTTGGGTGCCAGATCCTTCATTGAGTATTTGGATACCCATCCATAAGCACACTTTGGGTTATTTTTCTGGACATTTTCACGGATATTCTTTGATTCTTCGAGTTTATTTATTATTCACTTGTTTCTCATTATTTTAGCGCAACTGTTATGTATTGTAACTCTTCCTGGTAGCCAGTCATTGCTAAGGAGGTAAGGGGCACCGTTCAAGTAAGTTTTCTTTCAGGTGTATGAGAAATTAACAATGTACTTTTACCATTTACTCCCTCCAGTTGGCAGGCATCAAGCACGGCCTTAAGCTGGTCCTGTGCCACTCATTCCTTGGCAGGCAAAGCACTATATGTTTCTTGACGACACCTATATATCTTGGGCTACATTTCCACTTTTGTGATTCCAAAGTCGCATCAAAGTGGTGCAGGCACCTTTTAAAAGTCGCAGATTTTCAAAGTCGCATAGATGGGAACGGGTGCCATTGAGATCAATGGATTGTAACTTGTCATGTGACTTTGTGTCCAAAGTCACATGACAAGTTACACTAGTGGAAACAGAGCCTAAAGGGGTTGTTCTCACTCACACTGTGGGAAAATCAACTCTCTCCAGACTCTTCCAAGAGAGGATATGTGATGTATGAAGCCTGTTGGTTCAAGCAGACAAGGATAAGGATGGCAACACTTAACAGGCTGTCACATTTGTTTAAGCACATGGTCTATACACTCTAGAGGCGTGTTTCCAATCGCACTGTGAAGGGGTTACCTGTTCTGACATTGAACACTCTCCAAGCCTTTTTTCCAGGCAAACCAATCCTATTCAGGCGCTTACTAATCGCGATTAAGGATGAACATGACTGCAAGAATACTGCTTTATTCAAGCAACCAAGGATAAAGTTGACTGCAACTAACAGGCTGTGACGTTCATTAAGCCTGTGGTCAATACACTCTAAGGAATGTGTCCCCTGGCCTAATGAGGGGTTGCCTATTCTGGCAATATGCAGTCTCTGGGGCTTCCCAGGCAAACGATCAGCTTCAATCTCATCCAAGAGAAGATACGAATGAACGTGACTATGAATCCTGCTGCTTCAAGCAGTCAAGGACAAAGATATCAACACCAAATAGGTTGTCACATGCAATAAACATGTGGGCAATACACTCTAAAGAAGTGGTTTCCACTCACACTGTGGGAAAATCAACTCTTTCTAGACTCTTCCAAGAGAAGATACAGATGGAATAGAACTGTGTGAATTTTGTTGGTTGAAGCAAGCAAAGACAAGATAACGACACCTGACAGGTTGTCACATACAGTAAACATGTAAATACACTCTAAAGGAGTCGTTTCCACTCTCCCAGGGACCAGGTCCAGAAAATTGGCACATGTCTCCTACCTAGCCTGAATAAACTTTGGGCTGTCCATCCTGTTCCACTGGGATGTGGTCCCTGTGCTCATATGCTAAATGCATCATCTATCAGAAAGTCCCTTTGCTGGTCTCTGGGGCAGCATATGAGTGTAAATCACTCTCAATGTAGAAGCAGTGCAATATCATGGCTGGAGTGGACATTTTCCTTATTACTGGTTTACTGAGCTTCTGTATGGAGGAAGCACTGCACTGCTGCTTAATAGTCATTGAACAAGCTCAATGTTTTTGCTTGCCTTCTTTTTCTGCAGGAAAGCAAATGCCAACCCTGAATAAAGACCAGCGCTACTAAATAAGGTAGGGGGCCGTACCCATCTGCTTCCCAGGAAAGGCAGCCCTCTTCACGCTCTGCCAAGATGTGCATGAACATGACTTCATGAATCCTGCTTTGCTCAGACAGTTGGCGATTAAAATTATAGACACAATTCATTAAGCATGACATCAAGACACTAAAAGAGCTGTTTGGACTCGCCTTGTGCAAGGGTCATCTATTCTGGCAAGGTCCAGTTTTCCTTCTGAAGCCAGTAACTGGACTCAATAGCTTTCTCAGGCCGACCAACCTTCAGACTTCCAAAGAAAAATATATGTAGGAGGATGACCTATGTCTGCTTTTTAGTTTCTCCTTTCTAAGGCTGATGAGATGCATTTTAGATGGAAAGCAGTGTAATAAGTTAGGGGGCTTCTGAATGATCGGATGAGGGCCCTGGAGGTGCTATAGAGCTTTGGTTGGTTGCTAGAGTTGAGCGAACACCTGGATGTTCGGGTTCGGCACGTTCGGCCGAACTTCGCGGAAACGTTCGGGTTCGGTACCGGACGTTATTTGAACTTTACCCCGGACCCCGAACCCCATTGAAGTCAATGGGGACCCAAACTTTTCGGCACAAAAATGACTGTAAAAAAGTCCTGGAAAGTGCTAGAGGGCTGCAAAAGGAAGAAAAATGTGAAATGTTATGAGATCTGCAATCTGTCCCTCAAAGCAGTAGTAATCTCTACCTAGTCCAGTATCAGATTGTTCTGTAATCAGATCATTCTGTAATGCAGGATGAGAGATCGTTCTGTAATCAGATCGTTCTGTAATGCAGGATGAGAGATTGTTCTGTAATCAGATCGTTCTGTAATGCAGGATGAGAGATCGTTCTGTAATCAGATTGTTCTGTAATGCAGGATGAGATGTTATAGATATACAATCTGTCCCTCAAAGCAGTAGTAGTAATCTCTACCTAGTTATTATCACTGCAATCTGTCCCTCACAATCTGTCCCTCACAGCGCCGGCAGCATCCTCTCCCTACACTAACCTGAGAGCATGTGACATGCAGCACTGTGACTCCAACCTCATATAGAGGCTGGGTCACATGATGCACTGGCCAATCACAGCCATGCCATTAGTAGGCATGGTTGTGATGGCTTCTAGGGAAAACCAGTGAAACGCTTGTTGATTGGCTGCCCTTCAGCTATTCAACAAGCGTGATAAAATACCAGAACCCAGAACCCGAACCCGAACGTCTTTCTCAAACGCTCGGGTTCGGGATCGTGACACGCACACCCGAAAGTTCGGTACGGACCCGAACTTTACAGTTCAGGTTCGCTCAACTCTATTGGTTGCTCATCTTCAGCAAGAGCCAGCTAGTTCCCTCACAGAGGTTGTTTCTGGGTGTCTCAAATGACAGTGGGGAAAGTATTCCTTCCACAGAAGAAGAAAAGCATCTTGATCTTGATGGTCCGCGCTCTGAAGACAAGTCATTTGATATCAGCAAGGCATTGTATGAGGGTATTGATGAATGCAGCAGTCCCCACAGTGGCCTGGGCTCGATGGCATCTCAAACACTTTAAGCTTGCTTTACTCCAGCAGTGGTTCAAGCTCACTGACAGAACCAGTTTGCTCAAGGAAGATTGAAGGGAGCGATTCCTCATTCTAGAGTTGATGGCGGCACAGGAGGCATTACTGATCTTTGCACCATTATTTCAAGACCATCATGAGGATTCAGACAGTAGCAGTGGGCAGTGTGCGGCACACATCTTTTGGTTGCCGGAGTGCAATCTGTTGTCCCTGTCAGTCTCTTACCTTCCCGGGGTGGAGAATATGTGAGCAGACACTTTTTGAGCACACGCTTTCCGGATCTAAAGAAATGGATGTTTCCTATAACTGTTTGCTCAGTGGGGCACCCTGCAAGTGGATTTAATGGCATCTCCTGTCAGTGCTCAGCTGGAAGTGTTGTTCTCCTGGTTCTTCCATCCGAGAGACAGGGGTCATGATGCTCTGTCCCAGCACTGGATTTTCTGGCCTGTATAGGTTTTTTTTCTCAAACTTCCCTAATCCTGAACATGATCCGTTCATGGTTTCCACTGTTGAGGCAATTGATAGCTCTGCTGATGGCACTTCAGAGATCTTTGGTAATCGGACAGCATGCCTCAAACCGATATGGCTCAATAAGACAGCCTGGTTATTTTTAAGAAGCCGGCTAGCCCAGGTGGGCATAGCAGAAGAGGTCCAGTGGAAGCACTTGAATCTTGGAAGATATCCTTGAATGCTACGTACTATAACATGTGGAAAAGGTCTTTGGTGTGGCAGTGATTTTTCAATCCAAATCTGAGTCTTCCTCTCGTATTGAGGTCTTGGCGCTCTTCCAATCAGCCCTAGACAAAGGGCTTGGCTACAGTTTGGTCCAGTTGTCGACCGTTTCAGCTCTAACGGTTGATTGTGTAGAAGATCAGGTTTTATACAAGCAGCCTTATAGCTAAATCAACAACCAGTCGTGTCTCAGAAAAAATCCAAGCTTTCTCAGCCAAGTCTCCATATTTTGAGCCGTTTCAAGACAGAGGGGTTCTTAATCCAGTTCCATCTTTTCTTCAAAAGGTTGGACCTTTTCTCATAAGTTTGGAAGTGGTGCAGCCTTCATTGTCTGCAGTTTCAGAACAGGAAGATTGGTCAAGAGTGGACGCGATTTTTAGGTAATTTTTTCAACATATCTGCAGAGAATAATGAATTTCAAGCGGGCAAATAACTGGTTATCTATCAGTAAGTCCTAAAATTGATCAAATGGCTCCATCTAGAATCCTGGTAATCCATATCCAAATCCTGGTACTCCAAGTATTCAAACACTTTCATTGCTCATTATCGCTTAAATGTAATGTACGGCCCGTCTTGGGCATTGGGCAATTCGTTGCTGGCCTACGCCCTTTCTGTCTAATATAATACAGGTTTTCTGGGCATTAAGTTGGAGTGATGTGTGGTTATTTTTGCTAGTTAGATCCCATACGCAGGCTGACATGATGAGCTCCAGGAATAGGGAAAATTGTTATCATACTTACCGTAATTTTCCTTTCCTGGAGGCTCATCATGTCAGCCAGTTTCCCTCCCTGATGTTCCGTTGCATGGAGGTTTAGGAATGTAGGGGTATAGGGAGGCCCTCCTTTTATTAATTTAGTGGGTTGTCCTATGGGGGTCAGAGGGAGGGGACCTGACCCATACGGAGGCTGACATGATAAGTCTCCAGGAAAGGAAAATTACGGTAAGTATGATAACAATTTTACCTATTTTTGCCTAATGGTTCTTTGTCATTTTATTGGCAAATGGTTAATTTCCTTTTTTTTCCCTAATGGTCCATTGCCATTTTTTGGCTGATGGCTCCATTGACATTTTTGCTGCATAAACACATATTGTAAAAAGTCAGTGGTCCAATCAGTTTAACCAATCAAACCTTTTAAACATTTGTCTTCAATTTCCAGTTTAATCCTAAAGTTCAGTTTTCCCTGTGGAAATAAATACATGATTATCTAATATATTTATAAAGCAATGAATATGACTTTCATCAAACATTCACTGTTGGGGAATCAATCACTGTCATTTAAAACACATGCCCCAGAAAGATTCACCTGCAGCAAATATTTGGTGGATGTCAGGCTCACTGCTTTATAAATAGACTCCTATATTTCAGGTAACACATTTTGAAGTCAAATCTAAATGAAAAAAAAACAAATTGAAGTAGGAAGTAAACAAGAAATAATGAGCATCCTGACATTTACATAAGATTATAATAATTCTCATTATTAAGTAGCAGCTAATAAACAAAAATAGCATAAATCACAACTAGGCTCAAATTATTATAATTGTCTGCCAAGGTAAAAAGAGTGCAATATCACCATGTTTTCATAGGTCAAGCCATTGAAGGATGGTGCCTGTCTAAAAAATGAATGCATAATACAAATAAAATACTTGGAACCTAATTATAGAAAATGAGATTGTATCGGTAAAACCAAAGCACAAGGATATTTTCCAAGCCACCATATTTGAGCCATTCCAATGAGATGGCAGATGTTCATAGAAGACATTTCCTCTCCAGAGACAAAAAACTATTCTGCATTCCATCCAGAGCTAAAACACTCAACTTCAGCTTGACCAGAATTTTACCTCAGTGGAGTTCTCCTTGTAGTTGTGTGGGCTTCCTCCTGGTAATTTGGTTTCCTCCCATATTCCAAAGAAATGCTGGTAGGTAGTTGGCTCCTACCTACATTGTCCCTAGTATATGTAGCACCCTCTAGGTAGGTAGGTGCAAGAGTGAGGATTTCTCTAGCAGAGAAGGAAAATTTAGGTAGGCCTAGCTGGTGGCTAGGCCTGTTTGTTTTCATTCTGGGCTGGGAGTGGCTCAGGGTAGGGCTGGGTGACTCACAGGTGGTGTCATCAGGACCTCCCACTTCTTTTCAGTAACTTCTGGAGTTTTCTGGGGAGAGAGGTGGAGAGGGGAGGTGTAGCCACCTGGTATAATTTAGGGAGCCTTGACCAATCCCCAACTTGGATTGGCGGGGGAAGGCTTCCTTAAATACCCAGCGTCAGCCCAGCTGGGGAGACGTTGTTGGGGGGAAGAGCTGAAGTGAGAGAGTGTGGAGGCTGTTGGGGGGCCCACTGAAAAATCCCCAGTCTGGGGGGGGGGGGTGACCCTGGGCTGGGGCTCGGGAGCATCCAGGAGGAGTAAAGAGATCCTGGAAGAGAGACACATGAGAGAGCAAGACAGCGGGAGAGAACACTGCTAAGATTCTCCAGGGAGGACAACTGGTCTGAGCAAGTGAAGTGCTGGTGAGTGAAGCACAGTCAGGCGGATTGGGGAGGCACACCTGAGAGAACTGGGAGATTGCAGTTTGAGAGATAGGTGCAGAACCAGAAGAGAGGACTGTGGAATGGGCAGTGGAGAGAGGTCATTGCAGCCAGGCTGGCTGGCAGGGCCTGAAGAGAGATATCTGGGATTAGTAGCGGAGTAGAAGACAGCTAGCACTGGACTATTTCTACACAATAGGGGCCTGAGGTCCCTGCCCGCAAAAGGCAATCCACTGAGGCCTGGCTAAGTCTGGGTCAGGCCTAACCGTGCAGTGCTAGTTAGTCTGGAAAAGTAACAGTCTGCGGCAAGGGCTGGAGTAAGAAAGGCAAGAGGACTTAAGCAAGAGTTGTGCTGGAGAGAAGTCTACAGTGTATATACTGGAGTGTATATGGAAGTCCCAAGCAAGTTTGCACTGAATTGTTCTGAGCATCCCATATATCCCATCCCCATCCAAGTTAGACAAACCACAACTCTCAGCAGCCCCCATTGGGGTACCGCTACATATATGTATGTGAGATAGGGACCTTAGATTTAAAGAGTGACTGCACTTTTGCTGAGAATAAAACTCCCCCCCCCCCCCCCGTGTGCTCTATGTACATTGCAAGGATTTTAACAAACTTGTTACAGATTTCTACCTTTTGTTATGCTGAAGAAATAGCTTTGTGTTTGTGTCTATGTGCAAAGTGAATCTGTATGGAAGTGATTTTATTATTATCAATCAGCTGCTACACTTGCAGGGTTCTAATGAGGACAGTGGCAGGGTCTGCATTCCTTAACCCCTTCATGCCCACCTTACACAAATATGCGGCCTCACTGCACTAGGCTTTTTTTCGTGGGACCACATATTTGCGTATCTCCCTTAATGCTGGGAGCACCGAGACCGGGGTCTCACCGAGAGCTCCAGGCCCCGTTTTAACATTCGGAACCCAGAACTACCGATTCTGGGTCACCTAATTGCTGTGATAGCCTCTGATTGGCTATCGCAGTGATCAGTCACTGCAAAGCCCACACCTATGTCTTCTGTCTCTGTGAATAGAGGAGACAGATACACTGTGTGTTTTGTATCTTTCTCTATCCTTGCAGAGATAGAAAAAAGAGGGTGTGCAGAAAAATAAATAAATAATAATTAAAAAAAATAAAATAAAAATATAAATACAAAAAATACCTAGATCAAGGTTTGATCTAGGACAGCCCCAGGGTTAGTGTTTGGGTCAAGGTTAGGGTCAAAGGTCAAGGTCAAAAGTCAAAGCCAGTGTCAAAGGTCATGCTTAGTATTTTTGGACAGGATTTTTTTTAAAGTTAGTATCAGTGTCAGTGTGTTTTAGGTAGGATAAAAAACAAACAAACAAACGTGCACACTATTGTTTCTGGGCTGTACTATGGGTACAAACAAAAACTAACATACACATATGTGGTATTGTTGTGATCATCAGGAGAAGGATCGTTTATTTTGGGTTGTTCTTTGGTAGGTTAGGGTAGTAGCAAGAAATATACAGGTACATTTATATAAAAAATATATATATATTTTGCTATTTTGGGCCAGTTTTCCTTAGATAATAAAAAAAATCAGGAGATATCCATAACTATTTACAACCAAATGAAAGCCCAATTTGTCTTAAAAAAACACGGTATAATTCACCTGGATGCACAAAGTAGTTGTGATGATATGTACAGGTATACTAACATATGTCAAAGCTGCAAAATTGGGCTTAGGCATTAAGATTTGTTTTACTCTTAGGTGTGAAGGGCTTAAGACGTGACTTCCCGTTGGGGGTATCTCACCATAAATCATTTTTTTTTGTTGCAGAGGATGCCCAAAATCTGACTTGTATCATAGTGCAGACTTGTAGGAAAACCATAAGCCAATCAGATAAGCAGGAAAGGACGTTTCTGGGAGGCATTCTATATACCATCTGTGTACAGAACACCTCCAGGTTGCCATATTGCATTTTGCAGAAAAAGGAAAGGTCATTTTTATTAACATTAAATTACAATATGACTTTGTTTTTTGCTATTTTTTCCCCAAGAAAAGTGGAGTTACCCTTTAAATCCTTTCTTAGTGATGTTGTCCTTCTTTAGACTTTCTTAGCCACTTCTTGTCCACATACAATCATTCCAGAATCAGGTGAATGTCATTGCTCTGACCGGTGTGCTCTGCCGGGGGGCAATCAGAACGCTCAATGGGGACAACGCTGTACTAACATTGGATAGTTAGTACAGTGAGCTCCTCCCAAGCACCTCCTTTTTTTTTTTTTATTCAACCAGCTATGTGTACTAGGCATTATAGTTACACTATATTGTCAAAAGTATTGGGGCGCCTGCCTTTACACGCACATGAACTTTAATGGCATCCCAGTCTTAGTCTGTAGGATTCAATATTGAGTTTGCCCACCCTTTGCAGCTATAACAGCTTCAACTCTTCTGGGAAGGCTGTCAACAAGGTTTAGGAGTGTCTATGGGAATGTTTGACCATTCTTCCAGAAGCGCATTTGTGAGGTCAGGCACTGATGTTGGACGAGAAGGCCTGGCTTGCAGTCTCCGCTCTAATTCATCCCAAAGGTGTTCTATGGGGTTGAGGTCAGGACTCTGTGCAGGCCAGTTAAGTTCTTCCACCCCAAACTCGCTCATCCATGTCTTTATGGACCTTGCTTTGTGCACTGGTCCAAATCATTTGGTGGAGGGGGGATTATGGTGTGGGGTTGTTTTTCAGGGGTTGGGCCCTTAGTAGTTCCAGTGAAGGGAGCTTCTAAGGCATCAGCATACCAAGACATTTTGGACAATTGTATGCTCCCAATTTTGTGGGAACAGTTTGGGGATGGTCTCTTCCTGTTCCAACATGACTGCGCACCACTGCACAAAGCAAGGACCATAAAGACATGGATGAGCGAGTTTGGGGTGAAGGAACTTGACTGACCTGCACAGAGTTCATTCCTCAACCTGATACTTTGGACAATATAGTGTATGTTCCCACATGGAAGCTCTCATAGACTAGAGGTAGGGTCCACACTTCACAGAGGGACATAGTGTGGCTACCACATATATTTGCAAAGGTTGTGCAACTAATACCTCTGTTATTAATGTAAACTGTTGCTGGCTAGCTGGAAATTTGGTTTTGCTTGGTCTGTAGAAAGCTCTACCATGTGCACCTCACGTTCAAAGCTAGTTATAAATGATGGGGGTTACCATTCTTTTTTAAGATGGCTGATGAGAGTCTGCACCCAAAGCACAGGATGGCACGAAGAAGCAGAAATGGTAAAAGGCGCTCTTTAGCAGGAAATGCCTGAACAATGACCTTCATGGCAGGATCACTTGGGAATATCATTGAAAGCATCAGACGAAAAATAAATACATAACTTTTGAAATCCATTAGCATGTTAAAGCTTATATGAGATTTGTAGTAACACACAATGGGCTGTTTATATATATTTGAAACAGCAGGGTACTCCCCCAGTACAGTGTCGGGACTTTAACGGCAGTACATCAGACAAATTTGTATACAAATATACCAATTTATTACAAAAGAGAAAAAAGTTTTTCAGACATCACATTGAGATTTATATTATCCCACCCACACCACGGAGCCACTCAATAGACCACAAGGACCCCCCATACAGTGGCAAAGCCAAAAAAAATGGGAGGGACCCTCTGAATGAGAAATCAACAGGATCTGGGGATGAGAAAAAAAAGATATAATAATATTGTTACATTTAATATAACACAGAAAGGACAAAAAAATGCCCTCCAAGAAAAAATCCCATTAAATTGGGGAAGGGGATGGGTGTGATTTGGGTGAATGAACTCTATCGAGATATATATAGATATAATGTATGAGTAGCTGATGCTGTCCACATCATGTTTCAATGGTTATCTATATATTGCCATTGTTTCCCTGTATGGGATTGGTCCCACTTTCGGTGCCACCGCCTTTGACATTGTTTTTCAATCAATTATTAAATTTATATATTTTTTTGGGTCACAATGTCCCCCTTCCTACATGGGGGTCACATGGGGATTGCATTGATGGGTCTTTTCCCTCCTTCCTGCTCCCCCTCCCTCAGACATTCGGGTGGGGGTTGGTGGCCCCAATATACCACCCGGCACGTCCAGGCCATTATGCCACATTAGGCTGGGGGCCGGGATTTAGTCGGGGCGTGGGTGGGTGGGAGGGCCCCCAGATCTTGGTCGTCCTTGTCCCCCCGTTGGAGGAAGGTCCCATTATTATTTCTCTTTTTCATTGAGCGGTGGTCCTGCTAGTGTGGCATTATCCTTTTCTCCTGGTATGTGGTGAGTAGTCTTTTCATGACTATGTCTCTGATATCCTTGTCCTGTCATAAATAGTATCAGTCTGTGATGTTGTGATATTTTTCATAGTTTGTACGATGGGCATAATCTTTTGCCCCTGAAGAAGGGTATTTCATCCCGAAACATGTTGGGCAGATGCTCATGAAGATGGTACATCTCTACATGAAATGCAATTTGGATTGTACAAATCACGCCACAATGTTTTTAATTGTATGTATATAAATCTCAATGTGATGTCTGAAAAACTTTTTTCTCTTTTGTAATAAATTGGTATATTTTTATACAAATTTGTCTGATGTACTGCCGTTAAAGTCCTGCCACTGTACTGGGGGAGTACCCTGCTGTTTCTATCTATTTGGGATGTTGGCAGACCTTATGATAGGATTGGGGACACTAACCTTGTTTATATATATTTGTATCAATTTACCATATGCTATATGAACTATAGTTCCGTCCTCTGACCCCTATGTCAATACAGGACTCAGCAGTGATGAAAGTGGACAGAGAATGAAACTAAACTGGAACTGAGTGAAGCAGGCCACATGGGCCCCCAGAGTGTTGACAGGTGAGTTTAACTTATCTGCTACTAGATGACTCTGTTCCCAGATAGTATGGCAAGGGGAAAGTTGTAATCAGGTGTTAGCTCCCATTTTAGAGAAATCCCTCCTCTGATGTTGTATTGGGTGGGGTTAGTGCCCACATAAATACTAATTATGGGTGAAGCCCAAGGTAGACACCCCAAAGCTGCTAAGATGTAATTCTCGCAGTATTGATCTAAAGGGCCCTTTGCAAGGCTGAAGTCTCAAGCAAGGTGGTCCATGGGAGGCCTGGAAAGTGACCTCTTATGTGGGCAGTGGTGGAAGTTAAGTGTGCCATCTGGGAGAATGCCTGGCTGGGCAGAGCCATAAAGGAGACAGTGAAAGAGAGACTGGTATACTAAAGAGAGCACCTTTATCCCCTGACACTCAGCTGTGGGTCCTGTGATGAGGTAAAGGAACCTAAATGCTGTGGACTTAGTATACATGGAAATGTGGTCCCAACTCTGTGGTGCTCCCAAGGAGAAGAGTGGAGGTGTAGTGGGAAAATGGCTTAAATGATATGTGTTTGCGTTTTGCGCAGAAATGACAGCAACATAATGTCTTTTCCTATGTGTGGTGATCTCTGCCAAAGAATTCTCATAGTGTGTCGAATATGATGTCAGATGTAAAGAAAATCTTTGTCAAGTTACAGTAAAGTATAGAAAGTGCATTTTACATGTGGACATTCCTTTATTCTCAAATATTAAGGCATCGGGCCAGGGAATATGCGAACGGGTCTATGACCGGGCATATGACTCAATATGGCAGAAGGTGATCCAACTACAAGTGAGTAGCTGTCCTATCCAGGAAGCCCTAGGGCGAGGACTTGGAGTGTTGTGTATTAGCACCTGTCCAAATGTAGATTTCCCTTACAAAACTGAAGCTGGCCATAAATATCTTATACCATTCTGTTGTATAATTTTCCTTTAGATTTACCAAAACCATACAGTATATTATGAGGTCAAACCTAAACACTTTTGTATGCAATTGTATGCAATCAGGCAGATCCTTGCACTGCATAATTAAAGGTACTGTAAATTTAAAGTAAACTGAATAAGAAAATTGTATAATGTATGGTCAGCTTAAAGAGGAACTTCACCCTCCAGGGCATGTTGCCTCCCAAACACCCCTCCTCTCCTCCGCTGCAGTAATAGGGCTTTTTTTGTAAAAAATGTCTATCATACACCTAATCCACCACCCCCGGGCACATAATTAGTCTAGGTGAGTAACGTGCACTTTGCCTGCATCACCTCCTGTATGTCTTATATCCCAAGAGGCATAGTCCTTCATTGGGATTGGGAAAGGAGGAGAGGCAGGGCCAGGTGGCACGTCATTGGTAGAGCCGTTGGCTTAACCCAGAAGAGTCAGAAGCTTACCAATGACGTCACAGAAAAAGATTGTGGTGCAAGACTGAGGGGGGTGCAGAAAAGAAGCAGATCGCAGCAGGAAAATACTGGATCCACTGGGCAGGTGAGTCCCCTAAATGTCCAGGAGGGATAAAAAAAGGGGGATAGGGAGCATAAAGTTCCATTTAGGAGCTGTTCTTTTACAGGGAATTTTTACTAAAGCTGGCCATAGATGGTTCGAATCTCAGCAGGTTCAGTAGGGGCCAGCCGAGATTCGAACCATCTATGGGCAGGCTGAATGTACCCAAGTCGATCCATTGATGAACTTGGGTACAACCAGCATGTTGGATTTTCAGCACGCAATTATTGCCAGTGGCTATAACTGCCAGCAATAATCATAGTGTTCTATCGGCAGGGAAAGCTCTCCTTGCCCCCCAGTGGGAGATTGCAGTAGCTCCGCAGGAGAGATTCCCCTTATCCAAACTACCTGTGGTGATGGGGGAATTGAGCGATTTTCTTTCCTTCAATCTTTTGCACCATCTATATGCACTATATAGTTTTTAATTACCCTGACTGGGCCACTTTAAGTCCTATTTGGTAAAATAATAGCTCCTTGTCCAACTTTCTAGATATTCCATCTGAATTTGTTTAAATTCCATAATGTAGCCAGTTCCTTTATTAGTTTTTCTTTCAGCTCTGTACAAAAGTCTCCAGGACATCATTAGCGGGCAGATGAGATAAGACGATTGCTTATTGTATTTTACAGTAATAACCTACAGGAAAGAGGTGCTGCACTCTCCCAGCTATATAGGCTATTCGTCATGAGCTAAATACTTTGTATTCCTTAGCAGATGATAATGATCCCTTGGAAACTGCTAGTTGTATCGGAGTATTAATCTTTAGCATTCCTTTGTTACAAAAACAATTTACCTTTATATGCGTTTCTTATTAATTGCAAACATTGCCTTTGAATTAGCATTAGTATATAACACTAGAATAATTAAAGCTGTACTCCGGTCTATTAGCTAAACACATAGCTAAAATACATAGGAGAGAGATTTTTTACCTGCCAAAGGATTTGTATATCTTTCCATCTAGTTCTGAGATTTACACAGCTCTGCCTTAAAATACAGGGAGCTTGGCGACCTGACTTTTTTCACTACTGTAGTTAACCACTTCAATACCGGACACTTTACCCCCTTCCTGCCCAGGCAATTTTCAGCCTTACATTGTGTACAATTGTCATGTGATCTGCCGTGATTGGCCACATCAATCACATGGTACCAACAACGACAGTGATCAAAGGATTTGTATTTCTTTCCGTCTAGTTCTGAGATTTACACAGCTCTGCCTTAAAATACAGGGATCTTGGCGACCTGACTTTTTTCACTACTGCAGTTAACCACTTCAATACCGGACACTTTACCCCCTTCCTGCCCAGGCCAATTTTCAGCCTTTTATTGTGTACAATTGTCATGTGATCTGCCGTGATTGGCCACAGAGATCACATGGTACAGTGATCTGTCATAGCAGGTGAAAGATCGTGCCTGTCTGAGGCCCGCGATCCTGGGAGGACATTATATGATGTTCCTCCCAGGATAACAAGATTCCCGATTGGCCGTCAAATTACAATAGGCCGGGAGGGAGTTAAGGAACACAGCTTGGTCATCTCCCCACCTCCAGCCTGTGACTGGACAGTGAATAAGCAACCTGTTCCCAAACCACAGCATGTCAGAAGCTTAGTATCAGAAAAAAACTGCAGTCCAGAAGGTCTCCAGATACATCTTCAAAAACACACACACTCCACCAATGCAGCCTGCCTCAGATGGAGAATCTCAATAGAAAACTGTAAAAATAAACAGGAGGGCATGATTAAAAAAAACGAATTATTAAAATCCAAATGCCAAAAACATACTCCCAAACATATTTGTTAACAATCAAACTGTAACATGATCCAGCAGCGGGGCAATGTCACCAAACCCAAAGCCTCACTTCAATTGGCAAGTTTACGCATTTCGGGAGATGTTCTCCCTTACTCAGAGCTAAACGAAATCAGGACTCACACCCTTTAAATATTCATCAATTCAATATCCCCAACTGCCTGTAGGTCGGTTGAAATGCATTTAGTTGGTTTCCAGCAGCCGACCAAAGCTGAGGAAGGGTTAAAGCACTTTCAGTCTAGTTCCTGGCTTTTTGATTTTTGCAAACCTGTGATATAAAAATAGGAGGACCGCTAAGATCGGGGGATTTGTTGGTGGGTCTGTGAACAGTGCAGCATCAGAGTAGCAAATGCTCAGAAGAAGACACCGGGAGTCATGGACAGCATCCATGTCATGGACTCTCACC
Organism: Glandirana rugosa; assembly: GCA_018402905.1. Classification (NCBI taxonomy): domain Eukaryota; kingdom Metazoa; phylum Chordata; class Amphibia; order Anura; family Ranidae; genus Glandirana; species Glandirana rugosa. Next base: position 181,891 of record BLSH010191354.1, read on the forward strand.
TCATGGAGGTATGCCTGGGCTACTACATCATGTTTGTTAGGATTAGGGTTAGGATTAGGAAAAGGAGGTCTGAAGTTATTCAAAGGTGTACATGTTGGGTTTTGGTGCAATTACAGACCTGGGTATGGAGGGGTATGAAGCAACAATACTACAAGAGGGTTAACTCGTCAGGACACAAGAAGTGGAGTGTAGTTGCTAAGGTAACCAAGTGAAGGAACAAGCTACAGCAACCAGTCTTTAAGCGTGGTACCTGGTAGGGTGATGGGTCCTCTGGTAGCAAGGGGCTCGGTGTTCTGGCTCCCTCCCCAGCAGTGCATCTCCCATAGAAACTGGGAGCAAACCAGCGTTAGGAGATCACGTGGCATGGGAAGGACAGAGTTAAGTGAGAGCATGCATGAGGTCCATGCTAGGTGCTCGGCAGGACCCCATTCTGTTACTAGGAGTGAGGTAACAGAGGTACATTGGACTGGTGGAGTGGGCACGGGCTCAGCGCATTCCTCCCAATATAACATACATAAGTTACAGTGTGTAGTGATATGGGACAAGTTGCTTTTCAGAGGAACTCTGCACTTTATTATTACACACAGTGAAGCTCATCTCTATCTCGGGGAACTGCCTTAATGTTTGATTCTTCACATGACCACAGTCTCCGCCTGGTCCCGGGCACGGGTGCAGTAGGCCCCACCCAACATGCCCACTCTCAATCAAGGTGGGTGGAACCAGTGTAATAGAATAATCTACCACCTTGATTGAGAGTGGGCAGTTGGGGCTTGGTGTAGCTGTGAGGAAGGAAGTGTATCTCCTGAAATGCGTAAGCTTGCTAATTGAAGTGAGAATTTGGACTTGGTGGCATCGCTTCACTGCTGGATCCTCTTACAGTGTGATTGTTGACAATGCTATCTTATGATTATTTTCATGAGTATGTTTTTAGCATTTGGATTTTAACTCTTCCCACCCAGCCACTGTACATAAACAGCTAGGTGGGAGCTTTGTCCTTCTGACTGGATGTGTCCAATCACAGCCATCATGCAAGGTAAACAGAGAAACATGTCTCTATAGCCACTCTCCTTTCTGAGCTCAGTGTGGGGGATGGGGGGAAGGGAATGCTGCAGCCTGTCAGATCTGTGTGTGTAGCTGATGATTTTACTGTTCAGCTACACACAGATCACAGTCAGTGCAGCCATCCCACACAGTACACAAAGCACCATGTGTCTCTTTCCTAGTGTCCCATCAAAATCTGCTACCAGTGTCACATCAACATCTGTACCAGTGTACCAGTGCACAAAACATCTGTCAGAGTGTACTAGTGTCACATCAACATCTGTCACAGAGTACCAGTGCAAAAAACATCTGCAATAGTGTTCTATTGCAACATCTACATCTGTCATTGTCCCTAGTGGACTGTCAACATCTGTCGGTGTCCACTGCTGGACAATCAACACACAGCACAGTGTACAAGTACACAAAAACATCCGCCAGTGTATCAGTGTCCCATCACCATCTGGTACAGTGTACACACTGATCTTGGTGTGATCAGATGCTTTAATATATACCCCAGATCTCTCCATAAAGAGTACCTGTCACTGCCTATTGCTGTCACAAGTGATGTTTACATTTCTTGTGACAGCACGACAGCACATTTTTTTCACAGTGTAAAAATTTAAAGAAAAATAAATCCATAATTTTATGCGCTTGTGTGCATAGACATACATACAAGTTGGTCCCATACGTAATGGCAATCACACCATACATGTGAGGAATAGCTGCGAATGTCAGAGCAAGAGCAATAATTCTAGCACCAGATGTCCTCTGTAACTCTAAACTGGTAACCTGTAAAGGCTTATAAAGCATCACCTATGGAAATGTTTAAATAACAAAGTTTGGCGCCATTTCACAAACATGCACAATTTTTAAAGTGGGACATGTTTGGTATCGGCGCAATACCATATTTTATTTTATACCAAAAATTGGGTATTATATTGTATTTGTGTGCATTAAAATTCATTAAAATGTATTTTTGTGTTAGTGTGTAAAATTGCATTTTAAAAACCTTAAAAATACCTTGTGACATAAAAAAAATCGCAAAACCTGCCATTTTATTCTGCCGGGCCTCTGTTAAAAAATATATAATGTTTAGGGGTACTAAGTAATTTTCTAGAAAAAATACTGATTTTTACTTGTAAACAAAAAGTGTCAGAAGAAGGCCTGGTCTTAAAGTGGATAATGCCTGAAGGTGCTCCTTGAATGTTAAGTCTCTTTATGTAGCTAGACTTTGAAAAAGTCTCACACGTGGTATCGCCATACTCTTGAGGAGTGGCAGAATGTGTTTTGGGGTGTCGCTGCAAGCATGCCTATGTCATGTGTGAGAAATAACTTGTTAATATGGCATTTTTGTGAAAAAAACAAACAAATGTTATTTAACCACTTAAGGACCGGAAGGATTTCCAGCTTTAGGACCGGAGCCCTTTTTGCGATTCGGCACTGCGTCGCTTTAACTGACAATTGCGCGGTCGTGCGACGTTGTACCCAAACGAAATTTGCGTCCTTTTTTTCCCACAAACAGAGCTTTCTTTTGGTGGTATTTGATCCCCTCTGCGTCATTTCTGATCGCCGCTATAATCAAAAGAAGAGCGACAATTTTGCAAAAAAACCCAAATTTCTTACTTTTTGCTAAAATACAAATCCAAAAAAAAAATATAAAAAAACATTTTTTTTCACCGTTTTTGGCCGATTTATATTCTTCCTCATATTTGCGATAAAAAAAATCGCAATCGGCGTTTATTGATTGGTTTGCGCAAAAGTGGTCGCGTTTACGGATGATGAGAATTCATTTTTGGGGTTTTTATTATTTTTTTTTTTTTTTACTAATAATGGCGGCGATCTGCGAATTTTAGCGGTACTGCGATATTTCAGCGGACATGTCGCACCATTTTGACACTTTTTTGGGACCATTGGCATTTATACAGCGATCAGTGCTATAAAAATGCACTGATTACTATGTAAATGCCATTGGCAGTGAAGGGGTTAACCTGCAGGGGGCGCTCTAAGGGTTAACTATGTTCCCTGGGCGTGTTCTAACTGTGGGGGGACTGCCCTAACAGGGGAAGGGAAGTGGTCACAGCCTTCATGTACAGGAAGGCTGTGATCACTCCCTTCCCCCTCTCACAGAGCGGAGGTCCGTGTTTACATACACGGACCTCCGCTCATTCGCTCCGGGGGGGCCGTCGCGGGTGGCCGGCGGCAATCGAAGCCGCCGCACCCGCTCCCCGGCCCTCCCCGGACACAGTGAGCGCGCGGGCGCGCCTCCGGCGGCGCGCGCGCGCTCACTAGGCTCGATCATGCGGCCGCCGTCGTATGACGGCGATCCGCGTTACAGAGCCATCTTGCCGCCGTCAATTGCCGATTGACGGTCGGCAAGTGGTTAATGTCTTCATTTTCCAAAGAATTGTGGGAAAAATTTACAACTTCAAAAATCTCACCATGCCTCTTACTAAATACTACTACTTACCTAATAGGGGTCATTTGGGGGGTATTGTACTGTTCTGGCATGTTAGGGCCTCAACAAATGAGAAAGGCCATCAGTAGATCAGGTTTAAACAATTTACAATGATAGGTACCGTACCAAAACTTGTAGAGTAAATATACACTGATTTGGGTAATTTTACCAAAGAAATGTAGCAGTATAAATTTTTGCCAAAATTTATGAAGACATTTAAAAAATATTTGCAAAATTTTATAACAGAAACTAAGAAAAACTTTTTTTTTTTTTTTTTTTAATGTTCAAGATTTTTGCATTTATAGCGCAAAAAATAAAAAGCCCAGTGGTGATTAAATGCCACTAAAAGAAAGCTCTATTTGTCTTTAAAAAAAGGATAAACATTTCATATGGGCACAGTGGTGCATGACTGAGTAATTGTCATTTAAAGTGCAATAGCACTGAAAGCTGAAAATTGGCCTGGGCAGGAAGGGGGTGAAAGTGTTCAGTATTGATGTGGTTAAGAAAGTTTTTTTTTTTGGTAATGCACTAGGCCTTTGCATCTTCCTGTTTATTCTTACAGTTTCCAGTAAAGAAGCATCCATAGAAGGATGAGCCCAACCCTCTGCTTTGCTTTCTCCTCCTGTCCGCATGAGTTTGCAACACACATGATTGACCCAAGTGCTGCCACTTTTGTAGTCCTAATACTTCTGGGGGTTGATATTTACCTTAATTGAGGTAATTACACTGCATTTAAAGTGATTGTAAAGGTTTTTTTCCTATAAAAATAACAAACATGTCATATTTACCTGCTCTGTTGCAGTGGATTTGCACAGAGCAGCCCAGATCTTTCTCTTCTTGGGTGCTTCTTCGCTGCTCCTGGCCCCTCCATCCTGTTCAGTGCCCCCACATCAAGCAGCTTGCCCCCTCTCTTCCCTGATTGGCTAGCTGACTTTGATTGACAGCAGTGGGAGCCAATGGCGCTGCTGCTGTGTCTCAGCCAATCAGGAAGGAAAATCTCGGACGGCTGAGACAGTAGTGGACAGACAGGAACCTCAGGTAAGTGTGAGGGGGGCTGCTACACACAGAAGGCTTTTTATTTTAATGCATAGATTGCATTAAGATAAACGAAAAACATCTTCCTTTACAACCCCTTTAAATGACATCTTGTAATAATTTAATAAATGCAAAACTGCATTAGATGATGTTTTTAAGGCCTGCCTAGACAGTACTTAAAATGAACCTGACCTTACCTGTGATGTTTCTGTAAGTACCTGTCAAGAACTATAAACCATGTGGAGACAAAAAGTACAGTTAAAATCACATAATGAATTAGTAAAAATAACACAGTTCAGGAACATAGTCAAAAAACATAAGCCAGGGTTTGGATGCCAGAGCGGGTAATCAGATGAGCTGGGGTCAGGAAACCAGAAGTCCGCATAGTCAGGAGAAGAAATCAGGAACTGGAATTGGAAGGGAAGACAGCCAGGCCAAGTCATACACAGAAATACAGGAAGGACCGCATATGGAGATCATAGACCACGCAAGGGCAGTGAGGAAATTAGCTAAGCTGCTTAAATAGGAAAAAGGGGCTGGCTGTAGGCTGGACTTGAGAGTCAGGTAATGGTAACTAGGTGAGTCACTGAGGTAAAAATGAGAAGCTGGTAATTAACTAACAGCTGAGCAGCTTTTGAGACTGAAAGAAAAGAGTTGCATGTTAAGTAGTAGGAGCCCAGCCCTGACAGTACCTGTGTAAAGTGGATATATAGTAGATATGTCACCATAGATGATCAAACAGATTCCTCTACCTGCATCTACACTAATCAACAAACGTTTTGCAGCTTGTCCTAAATCGGACACATTTTGATCCGTCTATGGTCAGCATAAGTCTTCAAATTAATCTTTGTGTCCCTGTAGAGCCTCTTTGGACCCCAAGCCTAGGGTGTACATGGGTCTTCAACTTCTGCCAAATTAAAGTAATAGTAAACATTAAAAAATAATAAACATGTTATACTTGGTATAACAATGGTTTTGCACATGAGCAGTCCCAATCCTCCTCTTCTCGGGTCCCCTGCTACTGGCTCCTCCTCTTCTCCATGTGTCACCATAGGAAGCCACTTCTATTGTAGCACACCTCTTGCCATTGACAAAGCTCACACTATGAGAGGAAGAAGCAGCACCGGGAACCAATTTGCTGTGCTGCATTGCTCATGTTTTAACAAGGAACATGCTGATAGCATGAAAAAGCACAGTGACAGTGAGATGATCTCATAAGTCTACTGCTTCTCCTTCACAGGCTGGGGGCAGGGCCAAGACCAACTTGTAATACTTAATAGCAGTAAAGCAAAATCAGGTCACCAGGCTGGCTGCCATGACTGTTTAAATCTTAGGACTGGATGGACATAAATTTAAATCTTTAGGCAGGTAAATCAGCTCTCCTATGCATTTCATCTGTGTATTTAGATATTTGCCCGTAAGTCAGTTTTAACAAACCTCAACATTTTAGCACAAAACAGATGTGGGGCTTGTTGGAGGAACACTAACCCACTCAAGCAAAACAAACATGGCCATATACTGATGATATAGAAAACACGACTGTATGATAAATACCTCCACCATATGGATAATATAACCGTAGAGAATTTATGTGGAAAAGAAAAAGGAGAAGAAAGAGATTTAAAGTACAAAAAAAAAAAGTAAAAGGGAAATAAGAAACAAAAGCATTCTAACATTGTGAGTCTGTCTCACTGTAAATGAATATATTATAGCCTGATTCAAATAGGATATCAGATGATAAGGCATCTTAAACAAGCGAGAGAGGATGTACTTGTATAATCAAAACAGCTCGGCAGGAATTCTTCAAGGTAACATCAATCAGCAATTTTGCTTCTGCAGGTGGGAATGAATTGAGTAATGGCTTCCATCTATACATGAATGAAGTGTTATCATTTAAAGATTGATTCCCATGGTATACAGTTTCAATTTTATGTAACTCTATTAACTGAGCTTTTATATTAGAAATAAAGGGGGCAAGTATTTTTTTGATCTAGTTAAGTCATATTAACCTTTTACTTATAATAAGGGTATTCCGGATTGGAGTATGAACACAACGGAACAAAACCTAGAGAAAAAGAGTTGTAGGCAACAGAAAAATATGCCATTTAGGGTGTTTTCCTTCAATGCACATGGTCATGAATGAAGAGGTGCTGCAAAGAGTCCAAGAAGTCGTTAAGTCAATGAAAACCATATTCAAGGACTATTGAAGAGACAAATCCCTTTGTGGATATATCACAAAAACTTGGCAGGGGAAAAGTTATGCAAGATTAACCTCCCATAAATCACAGTTTTTTATGTAAGTCTATTAACTGCTTTTATATTAGAATTTGTGTTTTTTTCTTGTTTATGGGTTTCCGTGCTTGGGATCTTTTTATTAGTGGTCACTTGATGGTTATCAATTTCTCCTTACTCCTCACAAGGAATATTTACTTTTTCCCCAACCAATTGTCCTACTTACTGTCATAGGAATTTCACCCAGGCATCTACCTTATGGGGCCTGCATATCACATTTAGCACCATGCACAATGTTTTTGAGGGGTTTCTCTTCTTTTTCTACTGTTATACTTGTTTTATTCTTTCACCAGATGTCACTTTTGTTACTACACCCCCCTTTTATTTCAGCACATTTTTGCTTAGTTTGCCCTCTGACATGCTGCATGTGGGGTGTATAAGTTTGAGGTGCTTCTGATTTGCATAGTTTGTACCCTTCATTGAGGTTCATTGCTGCCTTTTTCCCACTTTCAGTGTCAGTGTACAGCTTGGTAACATGATGACCCCTGATGTTTCTTCAGGACGTTGCTTTGATCTGGCTGGTCCCCTTCCCTTCCACAGCCCCTGGGGAGAACCATGTAGACTCTTTAGGGAACTTTTTTCATTTGTTTCCTTCATTCCTATTGGGGACTCATGAGAATCCATGCAACTGCTAACCACTTTTGGAGTTCGATAGAACTATTTTTTATTATTGTAAGTTGGAGTTCCCCTTTTTTCCCTTTTTCTCTGTCCTCCCCCTCCCCTTCCTTTCCTCCCCCTTATTCCCCTCTCTTGCCCTTCCTTTTTTTTCTAAACAACCTTGTCTCTAATTTCAGATGTTTATATCTATTTCTCCTGAGGAAACGAGCACTGCCTCATGAATATGAAGCACTGTCTACATGTCCAGTGAAGCCTTGCAGTCAATATGTGTTGGGGCTTTTGAAGCGAAAATCCCAATAGTGTGGCAATACATGGTACAGGCTGTGTTCTCACTATACCTCCTCTTTCCTGCAGTTCTCCACTCCTGTAGAGGGGCAGAGTGGAGAAGTGTCCAATTGGAGAAGTGTCCAGAAGAGAGCCAGGAGTAGAGGAGAGAGCCAGGAGTGGGGAAGCAAACCATAAACACAAGTATGTGCCCCATCTTAAAACTAAGCTGCACAGTGATTTTGACAAGCGAGAGACTGCTGGGCGTAGGATCTCTTAAGTTCACACATCATGAACGGAGGGGGCAGTTTGGCATCTTTGCCCTGGGTGCTGAATGACCTTATCCCGGCCCTGCTGAGTAAACATGGCCACAGGTAAATCATAACAGTGTGAACCTAGTCTAACTAATAATAAGTGTATTCTGGATTGGAGTATGATCACAACAGAGCAAAACCATGAGAAAAAGAGAGTCATATAGGCAACAGAAAAAGAACAAATCTAGACATTTTCCTAAATGGACATGGTCATAAATGAAGAAGTTCTGTGATGGGTCATTGAAGCCATAAAATGAATGAAAACCATATTAGTTAGGAGGACTATTAAAGAGAAAATCCCAACTGTGTGGCCATATTGCAAAAAAAAAAAAAAAAAAGAATCAGCTGGAAGTGGAGAGGAACTATGCGAGATTGATTCCCATGGTATACAATTTCATACTTATATCGTTCTTTTAACTGAGCTTTTATATTAGAAATAGAGGACAATTCTTGAGCTAGTTAAGTCATATTAACATTTTCCATTTATAATATGGGATATAGATTGAAGTGTAATCACAACAGAATAAAACCTAGAGAAAAAGAGTCACAGGTAACACAAAACTTAGTAAATTAGGGTCTTTTCCCTAAATGAAGAAGTGCTACAAAGAGTCACTGAAACCATGATGTCAATAAAAACCATATCTGTTGGAAAGACTTTTAAAAAGAAAATCCCAATTTTGAGACCATATCCCAAAATCACTTGGCTTGAGAGAAGCTATGGAACAGTGTGGATTGAGCAAGGTAAAGAAAGGGAGAAGAACCTCGAGGTTGGATGAAGTCCAGGAGAAGACTGGCAACCATCGCTAGACAAAACATTAACTTTGTCAAAGACAAGGCCAAATAGAAAGTGATGGTGGAAATAAGGTTCTGAATTTGAAGTAAACCAAAGACCGCATATGGTCATTATAATGGTATTGGTTAATGGATCTTTACCATAGATATATTTTTTAAACTTAAAATGTAAATAAAGACAGAGCTTTTTTTAGTTTTGAATACAGTAGGCAAGGGTTAGAACCCTTGAACTGCTATCTATGGCTCAGTTAGCGAGGTTTCTCCCTCATTTCCTGTCCTGCTGACAATGGTTTCAGCAAACAAGAAGTGAAGGTAAATCTCCAATGGCAACACAGACAGAAACAAAAAACTTTTTGCAGTGGGGTAAAGAAAGGTAAGATTTTTGCTGCTGCCTGAAGATTGTACCTTTTTTCTAGTCTGGTGATAATGTGAGTGAAACTCTCTAATGGAATCCTGATATCAGCAAAGCTTGAAAAGAGTTCTAACCCTTCCTGATTCTATCCAAAAGTAAAAAAAAAAAAAAAAAATTGGGTTGGATAAACACTTTAAGTAGCATATATTAAAGTAGCAGTATATTTGCATAACCACATCCTATGAACCAATGTGGAGCTTGAATGTCCATATTTAGAGTATAGAAATGACCCGTCTTCTTCTATAGTCCAACAGTGAAATCTCCCTGCCATACTTTCCAGCTCTGCTGCTGTCCACCTAGGAGTTTGGGTCCCCTTCCCTAGATTATTTACCCCAACATTTTTTACAGGTTTGTCCAATATATGGATCACCTAGATAATATTTCAAGGCTTTTGTTTTGCCAATGCCCTTATATCCGACCTTTCTAGCGTCAAGCCCTAAAACTCTTGAACAGAAAGTGTGGATGTTGGAACATAATTTATTCCCTCGTGTCTCTATTTCATGGTTGTCAAACAATAAATTAACATGCTTAATACAGTTTATTGAAAGACTGAATTGAAATAGAATTGAAACAGGAAAAACTACGACAATTGTGTCATAAGTGAACTGGTTTTTGATTGTGGTTGTTTGTAGCCCATTTCCTTGCAACAAATTGATTTTTTTTACTTCAATTGTTCTGCAATTACGTCAAAAATGGAATTAAACTTGTAATCACTCTTTCAAAATGACAGATATATAGTCAGCTTTAGGCTATACTATCTCCTGCTGGGCTCATTTAAAATAAAAGTCATTAATAAAAACTGTCATGTGTGCTATAAGGGTTACAAAAGTGAAAACTAAAGGATTTGTTAATCAGCAGCATCAGCCCCAGGTTCAGGCAGGAGACAGGTCAGTCTTTATGGTGGCCTAACAGCCTGGCACTGGGAAGGCATTTTTACTATGACAGGAAGAGAATACAAGTGAATAAGAGCACACACATCCATCCCCTGTATGTACGATTGCACTATTAACAACCTAAGAATGGAAATTTTAGGTTCTTAAAAATGCTCATCTCTTTTTGGTATGGACTCCAAGTGGTGGGCGGATATATCAGATATGGATGTAGAAGATTGGGAAGATATTTGGGAATATCCCTTCCTATGGTTGGGTAGCAGTCAGAAATCACTTGATTCAGTTTAAGTTACTACACCACAGTTTATCTAACACCACAACTCTTGAACAGAATTTTACCTTATGCTCATCCCCATTGTTGGATGTGTACTAGTACAGCTACTGATTTCAGGCATATGTTTTGGTTCTGTCCCAAGATACAACATTTCTATAGAGAGGTCACTCAATTCATCTTTACTTTCTTCCAAGCAACCAAAACTCTCATAGACCTGCTGTTATTCTATGTGAGAAAAGGCCATAGTACTGAAATGGAAATCAGTGGAGACGTCCTCCCTACATTTTTGGAAATCCCTGGTTAACTCCTCCATACCCCTGCACAAGACCAAAAATTCCTTTGCCAAGTTGGTAAAGTATGGAACATTTGGCCGGAATTCCTTACTACAAATGCCACCCAATAACTATTACCAATACACTTGGTCTCTGACTTAGCAGTTTTAAATTTATGTATGCCATGAGTTGAAGCCTCTTTTTTATTACCCCTCATTAATTCAGATGACACCTCCTAACCACTTGCATTTACCCCTTCTCCTTCTCTTTGCAGGTTGAGTGTATTTAGTTGTAGTGCCAAATCTATTATAATCCTCTGGTTAAGGGACCCATGCAATCTAGTGTTTCTAGTGTTTTTAGATTGTAGCTGGTTGCTATGTACCTTTCATTTTGATGTACATGCCGAGACTGCGAATACCAATAGGCTCTGTTTTCTTAATCTTTCTCTCATTTAAAAGTCAATAAAAAAGAATTAAAAAAAAAAAATGCAAATTTCTTACTTGTTCTCTTAACCACTTCAATACTGGGCACTTAAAACCCCTTCCTTCCCGGACCAATTTTCAGCTTTCAGCGCTGTTGCAGTTTCAATGACAATTGCGCAGGCGTGCGATGTTGTACCCAAATTAAATTTTTATAATTTTTTTTCACACAAATAGAGCTTTCTTTTGGTGGTATTTGATCACCCCTGGGTTTTTTATTTTTTGCGCTATAAATTAAAAAAGACTACAAATTTTCAAAAACAATGCATTTTTCTTCATTTCTGTTATAAAATTTTGCAAATAAGTAATTTCTCTTCATAAATTCTGACAAAAATGATACTGCTACATTTCTTTGGTAAAAAATAACCCAAATCTGAGTTTATTTGGTGTTGGCGGACAGACAGATGTGACGGGGACTGTGACAGATGTTTTGTGTATGGTGACAGATGTGATTGGGGACATACAGATGTTTTGGGGACCATCTCTGTTTACAACGTGACGGCTGTGATTGGACACAGCCGTCACATGATCGGGAGGGCCAATCACAGCGCCCATATCCTGATCTCTGCTCGGCTGGATCCTGTGATCATAATGATCACAGGATCCAGCCGCAGCACGCCACATATATGCATGTCCTGTCAGAACGGGGAAGCTCCCACCCGGCCGTACATATATACAGTGGCCGGGTGGGAGGTGGTTAATGATTACTAAGGGGTGGATTCACTAAAACTGATGAGTGCAAAATCTGGTGCAGCTCTGTATAGAAACCAATCAGCTTCCAGGTTTTATTGCCAAAGTTTAATTGAACAAGCTGAAGTTAGAAGCTGATTGGCTACCATGCACAGCTGCACCAGATTTGCACTCTCCGGTTTTAGTAAATCAACCCCTAAAGCCGGCCATACATGGGTCGAATTCTGAAAGAATTTTCTTTTGCAAATTTCTTCTTGCGGATTTCGCACCATTGGTGGGCCACAGCAACAGCCGATTTTCGTGCGACCATCGATTTTGAGTTGGCATGTTGGAAACTTTTTGAAAAATGAACAAATTTTTAATCAATGATGGGAGGATCGAGCGAGAGATATAATCGAAAAAGAAATGTGACCTGGAAATAAAAGAAGATTCCTAGCGACAAATTTTCTTTTCTTTGGCAACATGAGGTGAAATTGAAAGCCTGGTTGGTCGAATTTTGAAATCAATAGTGGCACCATCGGATCACAAAACACACAAAATTTCAGATTTTCAAAAGAAAATGTATTTGGGATTCAACCCATGTGTGGCCTGCATAAGTGTTAACTTACCTAAAAAATATGTCACTTATCAGTAAGCATTATCTCTACTTCTTTTATGTCTTGTTGCCTAGGTTTCTTTGCATAAGCCTTAATTCCGTTTCTGATCATTTGTAATGTCTAAAATAAACCCATATCAGAAATGGCAATGTTAAAATTACACAAAATAAAAAGGGAACTATGTAGGTTGTCGTTTTCAATTAGCATACAATGAGCTTTATTTCTCTTTGTTCTATCTTTATACATTCCAACTAGAACTCTAAACTCTAAACATAAAGCAATGGCCAGAATAAAAATTGTTCAAACAATGCTGCAACATTTGCCTCCCATATAATAAATGCTAATGGCACAGAAAAATATACAACAGTATGAACCTGGTCTTCATATGCATTAAAACCATTTCAAGAGGGATTCCTTTCTTTGAAAAAAACAAGGTAAAGACTAACAGATCATTTTATATAACCTCCTCTAACTTTATAGCTGATATGTATCAGCTAATTGGCCCACTTATGGGTCAGGTCAGGTTTATTTTAAGGGAGCACTAATGGAACAAAAACTACCCTTTTGCAAGCACGTGGAGTAGGCTATTGCAGTAATGTTCACAGATGACATCTATTTAATGCTAACACACAGAGGAAGAATATGCATACTCTCTTTTTCTCTTTCTATTTTTTTAGATGTTTGTACATTTTTTTAGCCTATAGATGACATTTTTTTAGCCTACAGATGACATTTTTTTAGCCTATAGATGACATTTTTTTAAACAGTTTATCAAATAGTTTGTTAACGCCTTTAAAAGTTTTGAAGTTTAGAGAAAAAAAAAGTTTTGAAGTTTAGATATGGCAGTTTTACCTGGTTATACTGCTCTAGCTTGGACCTATGTAAGTTGGTATGTGGCATGCCTGCGGGATCCCTGTGGAAGCTCAAAATCATTGTACAGGGTGGGCCATTTATATGGATACACCTTAATAAAATGGGAATGGTTGGTGATATTAACTTCCTGTTTGTGGCAGATTAGTATATGTGAGGGGGGAAACTCAAGATGGGTGGTGACCATGGCGGCCATTTTGAAGTCGGCCATTTTTAATCTAACTTTTGTTTTTTCAATAGTTACAAGTTTCTGACCACTTATAAAATGTGTTCAATGTGCTGCCCATTGTGTTGGATTGTCAATGCAACCCTCTTCTCCCACTCTTCACACACTGATAGCAACACCGCAGGAGAAATGCTAGCACAGGCTTCCAGTATCCGTAGTTTCAGGTGCTGCACATCTCGTATCTTCACAGCATATGGTTTTTTTTATGGTTTTTATGGTCAGTAAAAACCAATACCGGGTGAGCTGCTCCTTCCAGGAGGTACCGCCATTCCTCCAAAGCCGACTTGATGGCCAGCAATTCCCTATCACCGACATCATAGTTCCAGCAAGATGGTGCACCACCACATTATGGGTGTCAGGTCCGAGCATTCCTAGATGAACAGTTTCCTGGAAAGTGGATTGGTCATCGTGGGCCAGTTGAATGGCCCCCAAGGTCTCCCGATCTGACCCCCTTAGACTTTT
>BLSH010191354.1:208305-218952 GCA_018402905.1 Glandirana rugosa
AATTCATAATGACACAAATGTTAAAATAGAAGAGTGGGCCCCCAATCCACGCGGATGGAGCCCCACTCTTGTTAGCAAACTTCCATACCTAATAACTACTACAAGATGTTAGAGAGGGCCAGATCGTGGGATAGGGGTGCGAAGAGTATCAGATGAAAGGTGGTGGGTGGTCATCCAACGCGCAATCGCGTTCCGAAATCATTCGGCAATGATCTATAGGAAACTTAGGATGGTAACGGGTGTGTCTGATTCATAATGTAGATGGGGTGGCGGTAGCCGATTTCCCCAGTCTTGATGTGAGAACGAGATGAAAACTGTAAGCGAGAGTTGGGGAGAGGAGTGGAAGAAGATGAGCTAGAAAGGGGTGAGGCGAGAAAAGAGAGGAGAGAGGAGAGGGGTTGAGAGCGAATGTCAAAAGTAGAGCAAGAGTGTAGTTCTGACCCCTTTAGCCGATGGCGGTGGGGTAGATGTAATACTTAGTCTGTGTGGGCAATGGTAGGATTCAAAGGATATCTAGTAACGGCTTACTAAAGCCTTGCGCTAACGCGCAACCTACTGGTGGGTGGTGGAAAGTAGACTATGAGAAGCGTGGGGATAGGGTGCTAGACCGGGAGAGATTGTAGAACATCATCAATAATCCATACCTTCAAACGATTGTTCTCACCCCGAGGTAGGCGCACCTAACCCCCGGGTGAGAAGATAAAATTGTAAACACAGTAATACTTAATACCTGCAACATTAAGTGATCTATTTGCCACGCCAGGACGAAAAACCCCTTGGGCACCGGAGGGCGAGTGTCTGGCCCCACCCTCCACTGCCCCTCGACCTCGCGGGTAAGGGTTAAACCTGTATGATGGGGCGCCGGGCCACCAGAACCGTCCCGCCCCAAGGGCCCCCCCAAAGGGAAGGAGCCCCGAGGGTGGGAGAGACATCAACACCGGCCCCTCCACCACACAGCACCTCCATTTTTAACTTATGCTAACCAGGCTCCGGTGGAGCGTCAAAACATCGTTAAACTCTGCTAATGTCTTTCCTGTGGTAGCGGTAGCCTCCATTGGTAAGGAAAGGCCCCGGCCTCCCCCCACGCCGCCCGCCAAGCCATAAGGTGACGTCCGTAGAGAGATAAAGTGAAGTAACAATATATATATATAAGTTTAGGTTTCACCCCTCTCACATCTCCTCATGGGAGGAATCTGATCGAGGGGGAGATCTGAGATCTAAGCATCCCCGCTCCGGCTGCCGAAGCAACCATTAGCCGGGGACATTATCGTAGGTGAAGTCTAGGTTGGCATTGGCGACGGGGGTAAGAGACCGACACCCCCCTCCAAGACATTTCAAATAAACGAGTGAAGGCATATTCTGGGTAAAGTCTCCGCTAGGGGGAGGCCAGCCTTCAACCTGTTAGTAGTCCATGTTCCGGTGTCTATACATACGTGCGGGACCTCTCACAAGCTCGAGGCGACCATGGTTATGTTATTCATTAGACACAGAAGCCGGAACGGAGATAAAAAAAATATAGAAGAAAAAAGAAAAGGGGTCATATATATCCGGGGGCGTATTGCGGGAGTCAGTCACTGGCAGGATGTCCGAGGCACGTATAAGGCCTTGTGCAGGCCTGCTGGTTGAAATCCAAAAGGAGAAAAAAAAAAGAAAAAATAAGAAAGGACAGTACCTGAGTTGGGGGTCAGCGGACCCCGGCATAAGGACCGTTCATGTCTGCGTCCCTGCTGCCCGGGCCCGTGGGAGGGCAGGGGTCCGGTCTGTGAACTCACTGCTCTGAGGTGGATGGGGTCACTCGTGGCGCCCCCCTGGATCTGGAACGCTGTCTGCGTCTTCTGGATCTCTGTGGTCTTGGGGATGCAGATCTTGAGACGGGGAAGTCCGTAGGGGTGGAGAAGTCTAGCCAATCTGGTATCACCACCTCGGGCACCCCGAGGAAAACGAAAAGTCCTGGCAACTGGTCGGGCCATCTCAACACAAAGGTGCCATTGCCTTTTTGTATGATGATGTGGAAGGGGTGTCCCCATCTGTACGTGGCTCCCGAGGTTCGAATGATGTCCAGGAGGGGCCGAATGATCCCTCTCATCCGTAGTGTCAATTTGGACAGGTCCGGAAACAGCCGCACCGAGGCCCCATCGAAATCCACTGGTCCGCTGGCCCAGGCTTTGCGCATGATGTCCTCCTTAATAGCGTAGAAATGTATCCTGGCCAGCACGTCTCTGGGGGCAGAGGGATCACCTCCCCTGGGGCCCTGAACCCTGTGTACCCGATCGATCTCTAGAGGCTCTGTAGGGGGCTTGCCGAGCAGTCCATTAAAGATGGCGGTGACCGAAGCCTTCAGATCGCTCCCCCCGGTAGCCTCTGGTAGCCCCCGCAGCCTGATGTTATTCCTCCTATTACGGTTTTCACCGTCATCTATGGCCAGTCTCATCAATATAAGCTGTCGTCTGCTAGCTGCGTGTGCTTCCTCGAGTGCATCAACTCTGGAGGCTATAGCTGTGGTGGAGGCCTCAACCTCCGTGACCCGGGAGTCCGTCTGTTCCACCTGCTGCTTAATGTCATGAATTTCCCTGGAGAGGGTACTCACTATGGAAGCAGCCATCTCGGTCATGTCCTGTTTGGTGGGCAGTAATGACACCAGGGCTTGCCACGATGTGGCTGCGGGCCCTTGTGGGGCTGTGGCTGCAGTCCCGCCGCCATCAGCGCTTGCCGAGCACGGCGGGTCCTCCTCGGGGATGACCGGTGAAGCGATCGGGGAGGTCCGGTCATTAGGCTGACTCTGCTGCTCCGGATTCGGTGCCGTGTGGAGCTTCCCCGATTTCTTTTGGGTGGTAGAGACCGCGCTGTTAATGCGGGTCGGCGCCATCTTGGAGGCCCAAGCCGGTGACTGGGCCGCGGAATGTCGAAGGAAATAGGCCGAAATGTCCGACCCCCGGTTAACGCTCGGGGTCCCTGGAACTCCGTCTACCGTGGACATGTAAGGGCAGGTAAGGATATCTTGGTCTGGCGTGTCTGTGAGGCTGGCTCTCCCGGTCACTGCACGGAGCTCCCCAGCACACGTCTTCACGGCGCCATAGCTTAGCCACGCCCCTCTTATGCATTTTCTTAATCATAACCTCCATTGCAAATACCCAGGTTTTGTTGTGACAAGTGATCTTTTCATTTTATCACTCACTTTGATATTCTCAGTCTAAATTCTAACCTTCTAATTGCTGCTCCACAGAGGGAAATAATAACATTTTGCAGTGTAAATAAAATTATTATATTTCCACCTCCTGCTCTTGGTTTCACTGATGAAATATTGATTTATTATTTGCCTTTGTTTGGGCAAAGTCATTTAAATTGTTTATGATACAGTTAGTTGGGTTTTACATATCTTTTGAACCGAAGGAAATTGATCAGCCTTCAGCTGCAGAATGAAAACTTCTCCAAAATTCTATTTCCCCGTATTTGGGAGCTGATAGATGAGGAAATCATAGGAGCACTTAGCAAAATATGCCAGGCCCAGCAAATTAACCTTATAAGAAACCATGATTGTACATTCTGTTTATTTGTGTCTCTGATTAGCAATCTTTGTTCTTCTTAAAGTGAACTTTCATGTGAATAGAAGATGTAAAGAAAAGCATGCTACCTGGAAAAGAAGGAGTTTAATGCTTACCCATTAATGGGGATCAGGCAATTTTTCAAGTAAGCATTGGCCCTTTGCATCCTTTGGCTTTTCCCATTGATTCTTATGTTAATGCAGAATGTGGAGGCCAGTGCAAGGAAACATACAATGCAGCAGGGAGCCTTGCAGTTGCAAAGCCTCAATATAAAGTTGAAATCAAGAACATGTGGAGGACTAGGCAATGGTTCAGGTAAGCATGGCCCCTTTGCTTTCCTTGGCTTCTCCCATTGATTCCTATGTCAATGCAGGATGTGGAGGCCATCAGAAGGAACCATGGGAGATCAGGCTGTGGATTAGCTTCAGTATAAAGCTGAGATCGATAACATGGGAAGGACTAGGAAACGATTCAGGTAAGCATATCACCTTTGCATTCCTTGGCTTAATTCATCCACACTTAAGCCAATGCAGGATGTGGAGGCCAGCAGAAGGAAACATTGAATGCAGTAGGAAACTATGCAGCTTATCAACCTCAATATAATGCTGAGATCAAGAACGTGGGTAAGACCAGACAATGAATCAGGTAAGCATGGCCCCTTTGTGTTCTTGGCTTCTCCCATCGACTCAACGCAGAATGTGGAGGCCAGCATAAGGAACAATAGAATGTATTGGGGGACCAAGCTGTGGATCAGCTTCAAAATAAAGCTGAGATCAAGAAAACGGGGAGGAGTAGGCAATGATTCTTGGCTTCTCTCATCCACTACTATGTCAATGCAGGATGTGGAGGCCAGCGGAAGGAAACATAGAAAGCAGCAGGGAACCAGGCAGCTGATCAGCCTCAATATAAAGCCGACGTCATCAAGAACATGGGAAGGACCAGGCAATAATTCAGGTAAAGGATAAGGAGCTTACACAGGTTTGGGACTCAATGGTACTAAGTGGAAGAGTGTGGGGAAGGTTTGTATATGTGGGTTAGGAGATGAAAAAGAGAGCCTGCCACTTTTCCATGGCTCTCTTTAAAGCCGAGTTCCAGGTTAGGTAGGCAGTATCAGCTTTCTTAGGTTATTATCCCCAACAGTGGCGGTTGCTTCATTAGGGGCACAAGGGGGCCACCCCTCCCCCAATCCATGCACTCAGCCCCTAATCTACCTGCAGGACACTGGTTGCATAAATTTCAATGGGTTTATTTTTTTTTTGAAGCACATGATTAGAGCCTGAGGCTCTAATTGGCTTCAAAAAAGTGTGGGCTTGGGGCATAGAGCACTGCGCCCTGAGCCCAACAAGTTATGTGACATTAGCGAATTTATATTGACTAATGTGAAAATCTTAATAAATGAAAATCTTAATAAATACTATTGAAAAATTAATATTCACGAATGTCTTCCTGCTTCATCTCCCAGCCAATCAGGAAGCGAGTCCTGAGACCCGATTGGCCAGGGAGACTTCCTGTTCGGCAGGGAGGAGAAGCAATACCTGTAATGAGAGCTGCACGGGAGGAAAGAGACGGAGCGGACAGATTGCAGATGGGAGGATGAGCGGGAGCCGGTGTGGAGAGCGGGGAGCAGTGTATGTACCGAGGCTGGCCTGTGCACGGGGGGCGGTGGTGGCGGTATGTGTGAGTGAGGGGGGCAGGTTTGCTTGCCTGCCCCCCAAAATATTGAGCACCAGCAACCACTGATCCAAAATCCATTTTTTTAGCTTTCTTCTGGCTTGTCACATGAAGAGCAAAGTCATGTTTCTCTCTTTTTGTCTGTTAATGGGTGGCCCCAAATAACACAGAAAGCAGCGCTGACTTTTGATGTCATTGCTGTTCTCGGTAGCATTGTACTGTAAACCAAAGCTATGTGATCATGCACCCCAATGGGGTGTGTCTACTATGTTCTGGGCTTGCAGGAAGTGGGTGGCATGACTGTAGCGGTGTCCCCGAACCCTAAAGGCCTAATGATGATTTCTAGAGTTAGGGCGAGCTGACATCCTTCTTCAGAGTATGGGTTACTAGGCATGGTGAGTGTAATGCAAGTTGGAAACATGGGCACCAGTCACTTTTTGAATGCAAGAATTGTCTCTTAAACAGAACTGGTAGAGAGAGGGTTAGGGCCAGAACACCCTTAGGCAGATGCGATAGCAATTAACAGACTCAGACACAAAAATCATAGGCAGACAGCTGTACAGGTAGAGGGCCTTTAAGCTGGTTGCAGCAACTGTGTTTGTAGAACTGCTGTCTCCTATAGCAACTGAACTTTTAACAGTCAATAGAGATCTGTACACGTACGTCACAGTAACCCCTTATAGATCTTCTCTTACATCTCACAGTATCCTACTGTAGATCTTCACTCACTGAGCTCCGGATCTCTCACTAGACTTCAAGATCCCAGTCGTCACTTCCACAGCTAACCTGCTGTATAATTGCTCAAGCTTCACCCATGCTAACCCACTGGGTCCCTGGCTTGGCACTCTGCTGAAGCTTTCCCACTTCTTCACCGTCCCCGGCTGGTGAAAAGGCTGCCCTGGTACTTCTTCAGACTTCCATGAACTGGCCTCTGATAACAGGAGTAGATGCCCCTTAGTGGCAACTGGGTCCCCTTTATCTCTGACCTTGTTCCTCACTTGCCTCTGATAATGGGAGTGGTCGTCCCATGTGGCAACTGCTTCTCCTTCACCTGTGGCAACACTAGGTTCCCCATCTGGCTGAACCTCTGTAACAATCAGGCTCCCCTCGGGCTGAGCCTCTGCAACTTGGTTTGACTTCCGGCTAAAAGCCCCAACCCCGCGCTGCTTCTCTCAAACCTGGATAGGTCTCAGATGGCCCTAGCAGCCAGGTGCATCCAGGATAGGCCTCATGATTCTGGCCTAGTAACCCGGAGCCTTGTAACACAAGTCCACCCAGACAGACATCTGGGTGGCACAGGACCCCGATCACCCGACTCCTCCCGAATAAATAGGATCTCCCAGCAGGCCAAGGGGCTGAGGAAAACCCCTGCCAATTGGCAGAAACAACTTATCCATTTATAGTCTGAGTTTACTATGCCTTGGTCATTCTAATGCCACAGGCAACCATGCCACCTAGTGACAGAAGAGAGAGATGCATCAAATCCAGATTTAGGGAAAAGTCAGTGGATCCCCCTAACAATTAGCAAGGCTAGTTACCAACTAGCAAACAAAATTTGTTAGCAACCCTGCCAAAGACCAGGGCGCTACATGGCACTAGGTGATTAGACCAGTGCTGTCACTGGAATAAGTGGCATGCTCTTTTATGCCTGGAGGAATGAGGCATTAGGGTTGATTTACTAAAACTGGAGAGTGCCAAATCTGGTGCAGCTCTACATAGAAAGCAATCAGCTTCCAGTTTTTTTTTTTGTCAAAGCTTAAGTGAACATGCTGAAGTTAGAAGCTGATTGGCTACCATGCACAGCTACATCAGATTTTGTACTCTCCAGCTTTTGTAAATCAACCCCATTTTCTTTTCCCGTGCAGCTGAACCAGAGGATAGGTGAGGGTTATAAGATATGTGTTACTTTGTCCTGCATAGGTAAAGCACAGATTTGCTTCAAAGACTCAGTAATGCCATTTATAAATATGTATGTAATCAATCTGATTTTGCACTGAAAATAATATTATCATCAATTCCTCTTCACACTTCCATGCGATTCTCTAACTTTTAGTTTTAGGTAGGGCATTTAGCTCCATGTAATACCGTGCATGTTAAAGTTTTACTTTAGACAGAGGAAAAAATATGGGTCCATTGCTGATTTTAAAAAATGTTTCACTTATCTTACCTTGACATTCATGCTCCACCTTTGACTCCTATGGGGAGGTTGTGTGTTGGTGTTTAGTTGTATTCTCTCCCTGTATATATACCAAACATGTTAAAATTTGTAATTTCACACACCCCTGAAATGGTGACAAACTTTGGTACCTAAAAATCTCCATAGGTGCCACTTTAAAAGCCTTTACGGATTATCAGATTACAGGTAGTAGAATTATTGCTGTCACTCTGATGTTCAGGGTGATCCTTCACTTGTGTGGTGCAATAACTTTTTATTTATGCATTCAGGACCTACATGCACATTCGCATGAGCACAGAGGATGTGGGGGGGGGGGGGGGCGCTTTAATTTGTTTTTACATTTTATTAATTGTTTTATTTAAAATTATATTTACACGGTTTTATTTTTTTAATTCGACTTTATTGTTGGGAAAGTGGTAGTTACTCTTTATTGAAAGATCAGGGGTCTATAAGACCCTTGATCTCTCCTCTGTCTTCTAAGACATCTGATCAAACCAAGATCTGTTTGATCAAATGCCTGCCTGGCCAGTAATGGGCAGTTAACAAAGAATTGAGTCTGGAAAAGATTAAATCCTCATCGCTTCCGGGATTATTCATCCGGAGGAATGGACGTTCCTTCTTCTCATCAGTGCTCAGCTGACCCAACAACAGCCTTCAGGAGAGCCCAAGAATGGTGGAGGTGGTGCCCTTCCCCAGCTATGTAAAGTGATCGGGCAGCTGTAAAGCTATGATCCTGGTATAAACGCTTCCACCCAAGGACATACAGATATGCCCTAAGGGCTGAAGGTGGTTAAAAAGGTATCTAAAAGGACAACTTACCTTCTTCATGCTCCAACAATGCTCTGTGCATCCACATCCACAGCAAGCCATCAGTCCCCTTCTAGGTTGAATACCAGGAGAACACACCAACAACACAAACAAATGTCACATGCCCCCACCTATAACTGGCCTTTACAGTAAGGAGCACTGGAAGGGCAGACGCATGTCAAACAAAAACCAAAGAATTTCTAAGCTCAACTTACTGACCAGCTTGCGACCAACCAAATTAACCTGGCTAACAGTATGTGTTAAAAACAGGGGTTTGGTTACACATGTTTGCAAATGCATGTGTAAGCTGCAGGCCGGCGAAAAGGCACCTTGTATACTACAGAACCTATCTTTGTATAAGAGTCTCCACAATGGAAGCACATGCATTTAATGGATAGATGTAGGGCAGGTGACTGGAGGAGCCCAACACTCCTTAAAGGTTCAGGAACACACTGGACACCCAGCACATTGCGCAATGGCGGCTAAGGTGTCACCAATATATCAACAATACAAACAAATGTCACATGCCCCTACCTATAACTGGCCTTTACAGTAAGGAGCACTGGAAGGGCAGACACATGTCAAACAAAAACCAAAGAATTTCCATGCTCAACTTACCGACCAGCTTGCAACCAACCGAATTGACCTGGCTAACAGTATGTGTTAAAACAGGGGTTTGTTTACACACATTTGCAAATGTATGTGTAAGATGCAGGTCAGCGACATGGCACCCTGTATACTGCAGAACCTATCTCTGTATAAGAGTCTCCACAATGGAAGCACAAGCTGGTCAGTAAGTTGAGCTGCAGTATGCAGGGTGCCTTGTCTTCACATCCACAGCAGGCCATCAGTTCCCTTCCAGGTTGAATGACGGCCAGTGTTATTTATTCCACTTCCTGTATGTCATAATGCAGCCTGACTCACAAAACAATTGACAAGGCTCTACCAGGTTCTCTTGCACGACAAACTGCTAGGGGTGCGGACAAGAACAGAGCTCATCCCATCTAGTAAGGAAAGTAAGTTCTAAAAGTCGCACATCACAGCAAAACCATGTAAGGAGGTGTATGACAGCCTCAGTCCAAACTCAAACCAGGCCATGTACCCAATGCATTTCGCTTTGCCCCTGAAGCCCAAATATGGGGATTCCAATGATCAAGCCCTGGGGGTGGACTGAAATGTGTTGGGGGCATGGCCTGGTTGGAACCTTGTGCATAAGCTGTCATACACCTCTTTGCAGGGTTTTGCTGTGATGTGCGACTTTTAGGACTTCCTTTCCCTACATAATGCAGCCTGAGCTACAGTACTGCTGGATTGAATGATGCTAAAGTCGGCCATACATGAATAAAAATTCAGCCTATTCATCAGGGACCGGCTGAGATTCAATCCATGTATGGGCAGACTGATTGTACCCAAGTGGATAAATCAATCCACTTAGGTGCAACCAGCCTGTCGTATTTTTGACACACGATCACTGCCGGCACTAGCAGTAATAATTGTGTTCTGCCATGCCCCTGTGCCCCCCCCCAGCCAGCAGAACACAATAGCACTGCTGGAGGCATTCCTCCATCAACAATGATTGTGTTGATGGGGGAATAGAGCGATTATCTTTCTTTTCACCCGTGGTGGAAGGAAAGAAAATTGAATATCTATGGGCTGCAGCAGGAAGGACTGTCTACTGTTGTTACCAGTGTAGAGGAGGAAGGACCCATGGTGTCACCAGATGGGCCAGAAGATTGCAAATGTAAACGTTTGTATAAAGCTGTAAAAAAAAAAAAGTTGGGGGCTTCATGGAGGGGGAAGGGGTCTAAGAAAGAAAAGAGTTCTACTATAAAAAAAACCACTATAGATGTCCTTTAACTGCTTCCCGACCGCGCGCCGTCTTTTCACGGCGGCAGTCGGGGAGCCCTGCGCGAATCGCCGTAAATAAACGGCGATTCGCATTTTGGCCACCAGGGGGCGCGCGCACCCGCCGCACTCCTGAGGAGTGTGCCCGCGGCTCGGGCGGACCCGATGTCCTCCGGCGAGCCGCGATGAGCGGCTACAGGGAAAAGAATGGGGAACCGCCGATGTAAACACGGCGGTTCCCCGCCCTGTCAGTGGGGCATGGGAGATCTACTGATCCCTGTCACTGGGATCAGTTAGATCTCTCATGCCCATGTTAGCCCAACCCCCCCATAGTAAGAACACACCCAGGGAACACACTTAACCCCTAGAACGCCCCCTGCAGGTTAACCCCTTCACTGCCAATGACATTTATACAGTAATCAGTGGACATTTAAATTTCTGATCGCTGAATAAATGTCATTGGTCCCAAAAAAGTGTCAAAATGGTCCGACATGTCCCCCCCCAATATCACAGTACCGCTAAAAATCGCAGATCGCCGCCATTACTAGTAAAAAATTAAAAAAAAATAAAAACCCCAAAAATGAATTCTCACCATCCGTAAACGCG
>BLSH010191354.1:231168-245900 GCA_018402905.1 Glandirana rugosa
TACTGTTTTACACCTTTTACAGTTCCCCATACTTATGAAAAAGTTCCGTGACATATTTATAATGTTTCCAGTAAAATGGAAAAATAGATTTACCGAAGATACCACATGATTAACGATTGTTCTCCGTAAATAATACATGAGCATGGGTTGGTGACGAGATCTCCTCCAAGTGTACTAGACCTCGGTCGGTTAGTCGGTAGTTTACCTCATTTATCTTATGGCGCGATGGTTATTTTACATAAAGGACCGAGTCGGGGTACAGTCGTGTGGAGCCCAGTTGGGGTGGGGGAACTGGGGCATATCCTGTAGGACGGCAGGAAATCGGGACGTCCGGAGCAAGGACAGAATAAGAACACTGTCTCCAGGTACTGCTGTCCTTTTATGCTCTGTTAAAGGGATGTCCTATACGGGGTCAAGGGGGTGGGGTTGACCCGAGGTGTGCTGACATGGGGCTGAGCCAGGAAATACATTTTATTGGTAGCGCGGTATTCTATTTACTCCATTTGATGGCTGATTGGCTGGCTCCAGATCATGTGAACCTCCTCTAGAGCAGTGGTTGGGTACGAGTACATAATAAATGCCTCTTGTTAGCAATTAGTACACCATAGAAGCCATTTAGATAAAAAGGTAAAATGACCTTTGTAATATTTATACAGTGCCTTGAAAAAGTATTCATACCCCTTGACATTTTCCACATTTTGTCATGTTACAACCAAAAACGTAAATGTATTTTATTGGGATTTTATGTGATAAACCAACACAAAGTGACACATAATTGTGAAGTGGGAAGTGGAAGAAAAATGATAAATGTTTTTCAAAATGTTTTTCAAATAAATATGTGAAAAGTGTGGGGGGCATTTGTATTCAGCCCCCTTTACTTTGAAACCCCTAACTAAAATCCAGTGGAACCAATTGCCTTCAGAAGTCACCTAATTAGTAAATTGAGTCCATCTGTGTGTAATTTAATCTTAGTATAAATACAGCTGTTCTGTGAAGCCTTCAGAGGTTTGTTAGAGAACCTTAGTGAACAAACAGCATCATGAAGGCCAAGAAACACACCAGATAGGTCAGAGATAAAGTTGTGGAGCTGTTTAAAGCAGGGTTAGGTTATAAAAAAAATATCCCAAGCTTTGAACATGTCACAGAGCACTGTTCAATGCATCAACCCAAAATAGGAAGAGGATGGCACAACTGCAAACCTACCAAGACATGACCATCCACCTAAAGTAACAGGCCGGGCAAGGAGAGCATTAATCAGAGAAGCAGCCAAGAGGTCCATGGTAACTCTGGAGAAGCTGCAGAGATCCACAGCTCAGGTGGGAGAATCTGTCCACAGGACAACTATTATTCGTGCTCTCCACAAATCTGGCCTTTATGGAAGAGTGGCAAGAAGAAGTGCTTTTACCATACTGCCACTTGTATGGAAGAATAAGTCCCTCTGTAGCAGAAGAGACTCTGTGGACTTTGTCAATGGACTTAAGGCCTCAATACACTAGCCAGTGTCTCCTTTAGCTCACACACCCTGTATGCTGACTTCTAGGATCAGAGGAGGAATTGCAGCAACCCACACTGATCCCTTCAGGGACGTCTGTACTCACAAAATGTCCTGGGACAGCTGGTAGCCTCCTTCCAACTTCCAAGCGACACTCTATACCAGTGACATAAGACCAGATCCATAGACTTTCTCCCTCAGTCAACTTGCACAGGAACCCTGGGTTGTAGCTTTGGGGCTTCAGACCCTCAGGTCTGGCACCTGAGGCCACATGGCCACCTTTGCTGGGGAGAGGCAGCCGCCTCCTCCCCACTTGAACCTCTTTCCTCAGAGGTGGGTTGGACTAGAACCCTAAGCCCATGTGCTCCCCAGACTTAAATACAGGCACCCAGCATTTCTTGGGGCACATCCCCATCTAATGGGCCAGGGCTGTATCTGCATCCATGCTCTCATCTGCTAGGTTTCCTCTCACTGTCCAATATGCCTTCCTGATATTGGATCAGTGTAAAGCATCAAACCAGCATGAGCCACACCCAGAGCACACTGAGCAGACCTCACTAATCACTCACTGCTCTCTGTTAAGCAGACAGAACGTACATTTGCCTGTCTGCTTCTCTGTTAGGCAGAAAAGCCAAAAACGATATACACTCTCTAGCACTTACCTAGGAGGGTGCTACATCTGGAACAATTAAAATCCTTGGATATCAGCACAGCTACACAAAGGAACCATGTTTATGCGTTTCATGTCCACTGAGGCTTAATCACTATGATTAAGCCTCAGTGGATGTGAAATGCATTAACCTGGTTCTTTTGTGTAGCTGTGCTGATGTTAATGAAATTTAAACCTTTCTAATGAAGAAGCTGGAGTTTTATTTCCTTTTGGTGTGCGGGAATCCATATCTATCTTTTGAGCTAATTTCAGTTTTGAGCTGTACCTTCACAAAGCATTCATAGAGACATAAGATGGTGGACAGACCTGGAGCAGTGATTTCTTTGCTATGAAGTATTAGATTCCAAGGCCAGATAATTTTTTTAACACCCATCTCCTGAATAGGTAAAGATAATTTTCGGTACTGAACGTAAAACAAAATGAATAATAATAACAACAAAAGACACTGTCCTGTCAGGGTCAAGGGTCAGGCACAGAGACCAGTAGCTATCCCACCGACCAGCTGGAAAAGTACACAAGCGGGTCACCCTAACAGATGACATGGGCTCACCCACGGTGCGGGATCTAAGCACTAACCATTATGCACAAAAGCTCCTGAGGGTGGGGATAAGTTTTGCTGCATGTTAGTATCGGGTCGCAGTCCTCAGGATCTCCCCACCTGGAGGTGAGCATGCCAGGGTCCAGTAGCAGACATAGCAGGTAGGAATCAAGCAGAAGCATAGTCAGTAAACAAGCCAAAGGTCGGTAACAAGTGGTTGCAGGTTTGGATAAAGCAGAGGCATACCCGAGGAACAAACCAAGGTTGGGAAATGAAGCAAGACACAAGGCAAGGTTGTCTAAGGAATCAGGCAGGGAGCTATCCAGCATCCTGGGTGGCTCAGCAAAAAGAACTACAGCTGGATGCAGCAGAGGTTATAGGTTTAGATCCTGGTCCTGACACTAACATTAATGGTCAGTGTAGCTGTAAGCCCTTACGTTGGTGTCACTGGTCAGTGGAAAATTGCTCTCTTGCATTGATGGTCATTTTAGGTGGGAGGTCAATTCTCCATTACTCACTGCTCAAGCAACCCCTAAAAAACCTTAGGAGGAACCCTGGTTGAGAAAGGCTGCGTTAAGCTTATGTTTATTATAGTTAGCTTATTTACTTGAACTTCAACGCTTATTTAAACTAGTTCTGTGTAGAATTGACACAGCATACGGTACTTATTGTTCAGTATACCGGAGGTATTAATACCACATCATACACGCTACATTGATGTTGTAAATTGTGTAATTTTTGGCTCTATTTTAATCTCTAGATATTTAGAGCGCTTTGAGTAGTAATAAGCCTACAAAACTCTGCAGGAAATTCTTAAAGGACACACAGTGTGCCCGAAACATAATAGTAATTCCGGTAAATTGAAAGAAACAGATTTAGAAATTCAAGGGAAGATCGATAACATAATTAGGAGATCAATTTACACTGTTATTTGTCTGTCACTTGTTAAACACTTGCGACAATATCAGACAAAGCATTCACTCTCTCTTCCCGCCTTGCCTACTGTTTCTTTGCAGCTAGTCCTTGGCGTTTCAGTTATTCCATGCAATTCTGCCGCCTTATAGTGATAAATGAAACCCTGATGTTTAAGGGTCTGTGTTGCAGGGCTTTTTTCACGCTCTTATATAAGCCTATAGGCATGCAAAACCTACTTGAAGCAGGTCAGAGGAGGTCAACTGCAAGTCTGGTGCACCCACCAATTCTAATGAATTCAGGAAGCTCATAAAGCCTAACTTTAGGTGCATTTCTTTTTAACCTGTTTCCGACTGTATATATATTCAGCGGCAAAGTGGCTCCTCTGCGCAGGATATACCTATTCGCGATCCTGCACTTCTGGGTCTGGAGTGCGCAGACGCACCGCCAGCGACCTGCTCCCACTGTGATTGGACAAAGCGTGAGCCAATCAGTGGGTCTGGCAGACGCAATGTCCACCAGGACCCGCCGATCGTTTCTGAGAGAAGCAGAACGGTGACCTGTAAGCAAGGCAGATTGCCGTTCTGTGAGAAGGGAAGGTAGCGATCCTGTGTTTCTGCTAAGCAGGAACACGGATCTCTGCCTTCCCACAGTATCAGCACCTCCCCCACACAGTTAGGAAGCACTCACTAGGAACACATTTAACCCTTTGATTGCCCCTGATATTAATCCCTTTCCTACCAGTGTCATTAGTACAGTGACAGTGCATATTTTTAGCACTGATTACTGTATTAGTGTCGCTGGTCCCCAGAAAGGGTTATTTAGTGTCCGATTTGTCCGCCGCAATGTCGCAGTCCCACTATAAGTTGCTGATCGCTGCCATTACTAGTAAAAAAAAAATGTAATAATTAAAATTCCTTAAGGCTGGGTTCACACCTATGTGAATTGGATGCGGCTTACATCACATCCAATTCGCATGACACTTGAAAACACATTGTTTTCAATGTGTCAGGTTCACATAGGTGCGGTGCATTTGCACTCCACATTGTGCGTTTTCTGTGCAATGCGGTGCGAATTCCCAGCCTATTAAGTTCAATGGGAACACATCTAACACAGAGATGTGCTTTGCACTGAACTGGGATATTTTCCCCTGTTCGCGGCCCCAATGTGACAATGTAAATTAGACAGTGTGTGTTTAGTATCAATCTTAACCTAGAAGTGGGCCATGGGTGGCCCCCGAAATCCATTGGCTGTTGCACCCGTTATAAGTTTTAACTCTAATACTTCGTGTGGCGCTTTGATATTTTAAAATAAGGGAATGTGTTACTGGGAGGATTACAAGGTTAAAATAAAGGAAGAAAAATAAAACTCATACAGCCACTATATCTAAGGACTAACTAGTTAAAGGAAAAGTACAGGCAGAGCTCATTTGGCTGTATTTTCGAATTTTGGGTTTTCGGCTGTTCCGATTGCCAAATTTCCGAATGACCGCAATTTCCGAATTACCGCAAATGCCGAAGTACCGCGATTTTCCGAATTACCGCAACTGCCGAATTAACGAAATTACCGAATTACTGCAAATTTCCGTATTCCGATTTTTTTAATTTCTGAAAAAAATGAAAACGAACAAATTTTTCAGGCATGCACAAGTCTACTACGGATCACAGGCTCTCCTGTGACCCGCTGATGTCACAGCCGGTCCAGGCTCGGGCAAGATCGCAACAATGGAGTCGGAATCCGTCCACATGCCTGGACCGGCACCATGCCTCAGCTAGGGTTGCCACCTATTCTTCAAGCCAAACCCCAACACTTTAACAGTGCATGGCAATTTTTTTGCTGTAGTGGAATTGTAAAAGACCTGGGACACCTTTGGGTGCACCATGGAGAGTAGTAATGCAGCGCACGTAGTGCAGCGCAGCGAACAGTGGGTGTGGCCAAAGTGCGTTAACAGATGGGAGCCACAGTCTGGTCTAAATAAGGTGTTGGGGTTTCAGGCAAAATAAAACCCTGGCATATGACTCAAAACCCGGATATATGACTCAAAACCCAGACAGTCCAGGTGAATTCAGGTCAGGTGGCAATCACTTATAATACAGAGGTCAGTGTCACCACCTTTTTCATAATACAGGGGTCAGTTTAACGCCCCTCCTTCATAATACAGGGGTCAGTGTCACCCTTACCATAATACAGGGGTTCACCATAGAGGCCCCCATTAGATCAGTTGGACTGGAGGTTGGACTGGAGGTATGAGTGTCCAGGTTTCAGACAGACTGAAACCTGGACACATGTGTCAAAACCCCAACTGTCCGGGTCAAAACCGGACAGGTGGCAACCCTAGGCTCAGCCTCTCAGCGAGCTGCTTAGAGCCTGAGCCAGCCACTCCCACCCCCTCCACAGCTCAGCGCTCCAGTGAGCGAGGAGGGGGCAGAGCAGAGAGCAGGTGACTGACAGTCAGCAACTCTCTGTTTACAGAGCTCTGAGAACCAAGTGATTGGCGGCATTCAATCGCTTGGTTCTCAGTGTTAGAGCCGACGGGGGACAGATGCAGCATTGGACCAATGCTGCATCCACCTAAATAAGTATGATTTTGGAAAAAAAGGAAATCCCATACATCTCTTATAAATTATATTACATTTCTGTTCTTGGGTTAAAGTGATACAAAAGTCTTGGGGTTTTTTTGTTAAAAATAACGAACATGCTGTACATCTTGCTCTGTGTAATGGTTTTGCACAGAGCAGCCCAGATCCTCCTTTTCTCAGGCGCCTCTTCAGCTCTCCTGGCCCCTCCATCCTGTCGAGCGCCCCAACAGCAAGCAGCTTGCAGACACAGGGCAGTGGCCCTGCCCCCACTCTCTCCTCATTGGCTCACTGACTTTGATTGACAGCAGTGGGAGCCAATGGCACTGCACTGCCATCTGAGCCAATGAGGAGGGAGAGTCCCGGGCAGCCAAGACAAGACATTGCTGCAACATTGCTGGATCGACATGGGCTCAGGTAAGTATTGGGGGGGGCTGCTGCACACAAAAGGCTTTTTATCTGAATGCATAGAATTCATTCAGATAAAAAACCTTCTGACTTTACTTTAACCCCTTCAGATCCGCGCTATAGCCAAAGTATGGCTCCAGCGCGGATCCGAATCTCTATGGACGTCCAGCCCTTGTGCGCGCTCCTGGCGCGCACTCACAGGTGGTGGCGGTGCGCGCATGCGTGCCGCACGCTGAGTGGGCATGCCTGCGGGTCGGGCGGACTCGATGTCCGCCCGAGACCTGCGTTCCCCTGTCAGAGCTGCAGAACGGGGAACTGCCGATGTAAACACGGCGGTTCTCCGTTCTGTGACAGGGGACATAACAGATCTACTGATCCCTGTCACTGGGATCAGTTAGATCTGTTATGTCCCAGCCAGCCCATCCCCCACACAGTTAGAACACACCCAGGGAACATATTTAGCCCCTTCACTGCCCCCTGCAGGTTAACCTGTTCACTGCCAATGACATTTATACAGTAATCAGTGGATATTTAAATTTCTGATGGCTGTATAAATGCCATTGGTCCCAAAAAAGTGTCAAAAATATCTGACATGTCCGCCCCAATATCGCAGTCCCGATAAAAATCGCAGATTGCTGCCATTACTAGTAAAAAATAAATAAATAATAAAAAACGCCATACATCAATTCCCATCGTTTGTAGACGTGATAACATTTGCGCAAACCAATCAATATACGCCGATTGCGATTTTTTTACCAAAAATATGTAGAAGAATGGCCAAAACTGATGAATAATTTTTTTTATTATTACTGTTTTTGGATTTGTATTATAGCCAAAAGTAAAAAATATTGTTCTTTTTTCAAAATCCTCGCTCTTTGTTAATTTATAGCGGCGATCATAAATGACGCAGAGGTGGTCAAATACCACCAAACGAAAACTCTATTTGTGGGAAAAAAATGATATAAATTTTGTTTGGGTACAACGTCGCACGACCGCGCAATTCTCATTCAAAATGCAACAGCGCTGAAAGCCAAAAATTGGTCTGGGCAGGAGGGGGGTTTGAGTGCCCAGTAAGCAAGAGGTTAATACACTTTAAAGCTGATGACAGTGAAGCCAACCAAGTAGAAGGAGCAATCCAGCAGTTGATTTTTATTTTTATCACATATTCCCGAAGAGCTATATTTACAGAGCTATATCAGCCCAATACAGGTGGCAATTAAGAAAAATGAAAGTAACTATAATGTACAAGAAAGTCATTGCCCGGTCTGCAAAGAAAAAGAGTAAAAAAAGAAAACTTAATTGCAAGCGCAATATCGTTGATTTGAAATAGATGTAAGAGCTGTGAAATTGGCACACAACTGCCTATTATAAAACGAAATAACATAAATGATTTTATATATATATAATGGCAGCTGTCTGTTCTTTACAACATGTTGTATGAAATGTGCGCAAGAGCTGAGCCCCCGAGAGCCATCACAGATTATATTTAATGGTGGCGTGAGCAGTAATGGAAGGGGCACAACGTCTGGTCTCCTTCTCTTATCAGTAACATCGGAAAGTATAAAGAGATACTAAAGACGTCAACTGGAACCAATGAGACAACGACAAATGTTACTAAGAAACAAAGTCCTAAATTTTACTCAAAATAACTTAAATTGTATAAATACAGTGCCTTGAAAAAGTATTCATACCCCTTGAAATTTTCCACATTTTGTCATGTTACAATCAAAAACGTAAATGTATTTTATTGGGATTTTATGTGATAGACCAACGCAAAGTGGCACATAATTGTGAAGTGGAAGGAAAATGATAAATGGCTTTCAAATTTTTATACAAATAAATATGTGAAAAGTGTGGGGGCATTTGTATTCAGCCCCCTTTACTCCGATACCCCAAACTAAAATCTAGTGGAACCAATTGCCTTCAGAAGTCACCTAATTAGTAAATAGGGCCCACCTGTGTGTCATTTAATCTCAGTATAAATACAGCTGTTCTGTGAAGCCCTCAGAGGTTTGCTAAAGAACCTTAGTGAACAAATTTTGGGGTGGAACTCTGCTTTAAATCTGTGCTCACAGTTGTATTATAACAGGTGCTGGTGCTGCAAGCCGTGCTCCCATATGGTAATGCACTTACCAGAAGAAATTCTCCACTAGGGGGTGTCATGCCTTCACAGCCACCTTGCTGTATTTAGGACACAGATCTTTGCTGGAAAGCCGGTTAGCTCCTTAACTCCAAAGAAGGTAGTATATGTGGAAAAAGAAAAGTAATCTCCATAGTGCACCAATGTTTTAAACTTCTTTTATTTACTAAAATGTTACAGGCGTGTTTCCACATTTAAAAAAAAAATTGACGTCATCAGAAGCAGCTCCTTCTGATGACGTCAATTGTGACGAAACATGTAAGAGGGAGCATCAGAATTTTTATTGTTTTAGTGAATTAAAGAAGCTTAAAACGTTAGTGCACTATGGAGATTGCTTTTCTTTTTCCACATATACTACGTGCTTTGGAGTGAAGGGGCTAACCGGCTTTCCAGCAAGGATCTGTGTCCTAAATACAGCAAGGTGGCTGTGAAGGCATGACACCCCCTAGTGGAGAATTTCTTCTGGTAAGTGCATTACCATATGGGAGCACGGCTTGCAGCACCAGCACCTGTTATAATACAACTGTGAGCACAGATTTAAAGCAGAGTTCCACCCCAATTTTTTTTTTTTTGGCATCCACTCTTTTAATACTAAATAGGTGTAACCTTTTGTTTCCTTACTTTCAAACCGCCTAGTAATTCCATATATTTTTTACTCACAATTTTGTTTCTCTCACTGCTGGACTTTTCCATTTTAGGTGAGGGCACCTGAAGCCCATCCATAGTCTCCTGGCATCTCTTCCTGAAAGAAGTGCATGGTGGGTAACCATCATGCACTCCTCAATCTGGGACCGCCTTAAATCGCGTCATTTCCTGTCTGGAAATAACAAGATTTTACAGTACAGGGAAGCCCACTGACTCCTGGGAAATGATAAGTCACATCTCTCAGGAGGCCAGGCAAAGCAGGAAGTGAGGAAAAGAGCCTAGGACCTAAAAGGGGCAGATTACAGAGACCGCCTAGCAACAAGCAACTTAGAGTGAGTATAACATTTTTTTTCCTTCAAATGTAAGTCTATATAGGCAAAGGACTTGAATGATGTAAAAAAAATTGTGGGTGGAACTCTGCTTTAAAGCACAAGTCGCTGGAAAGTGAAAGTTGTTTTAACCATATAACCTGAGAATTTGAATTTACTGATTTAAAGCTTCCAGATGATCAAGATAACAAGGAAAAAGATTATCAAACTAATGTGTTATGCCCATAGATTTTTACCGTAAGTTTGTTGTTGATTTTGCACTGGTCACTTTATCTTGTATGAATACTTGCACTGACCACGTTACTATATATTTACTTTTTGATATTTATGCTTTGTTATCATGCACAAGCCACTTTATTGTGGATGAAGGTTTTCACACATATCGCTGACAAAAAGAGATTTTCACCCCAAATCATTTATTTATTCACAAGATGGCATATTGCACCGGTCACTTTTTTGAAATATAAAAATACTTTCTAACACAATATTTTTGAGAACACATAAAACATAACTGGCACACCCCGGGCAGCGCCACGCCCATTAAAACTTTTCATTTACATTTTCTTGGCCCCTAGTTAATTAACTAATTAGGAGCCTCAGTGAAGGCAGCAGCTCCCATCCGTTATATAATACTATGGCCTCCTCTTCGTGGAACAACCCCACACCACATTCTGTGGTGTAATGATGTGGGGGGGTATTTTCTTGGCACACTTTGGGCCCCTTAGTACCAATTGAGCATCGTTTACACACCACGGCCTACCTGATACCTGAGTATTGTTGCTGACCATGTCCATCCCTTTATGCCAGGCGTAGGTAACCTTAAAGAGTTGGAGATCTACCTGAACATGGGAGAAGTCAAAGATCACTGGGCACAGTGCCGTTTCTTTACACCAATTTTAAACCTGTAATTGCCATACTACAGTGTCACAATCACGTGCATTGCACGGAAATCATGGGTTTAAATCAAGTGGTGAGGAGGCAACACTCACCACCTGTCAAACACAGATCACTTTTTAGAGGAGCAGCAGTGGCTGTTGCACATGTGAATGAGCCCTTAGTTGCATTTGGCAGCTGTACTCTTAGGGCTCGCTCACATGTATAACCCTGTAGTTGAGTTGTGGTTTTACCTTCCCAAATCCCTACCCGCATCCCTACCAGCAGCCAAAGGTGTACATATGTTGCAGCAGGAATTAAGCCCCCTGTTGCTTTTGGTGCAAGCTACCGCCTGCCAATCACGACCCATTCAAGTAAATGGGGCCACGTCGCATGGGACAGGAGCCAGCACTACAGAGGAGGCATTGGCTTATGCGGCTCTTGTTCCCTACTACAGCTCCAAGTAGTCCCTCTGCCTTGCACTCTGGGATGGTGGGTCAGCAAGCCCAGACCATGAACTACCAGTCACCCTTTCTGTGATCTACTGGTAGATCGTGATCTATAGATTGTTGACCCCTGCTTTATGACTACAGTGTCCCCATCTTCTGATGGATCCTTCCAGCAGGATAATGCACCATGTCACAAAGCTCCAATCATCTCACCACTGGACAATGAGGTCACTGCACTCCAATGGCCTCCACAGTCACCACATCTCTTCCAATCATCTCACCACTGGACAATGAGGACACTGGACTCCAATGGCCTTCACACTCACCACATTTCATCCAATCATCTCACCACTGGGCAATGAGGACACTGGACTCCAATGGCCTTCACAGTCACCACATCTCATCCAATCATCTCACCACTGGACAATGAGGACACTGGACTCCAATGGCCTCCACACTCCCCACCTCTCATCCAATCATCTCACCACTGGACAATGAAGACACTGGACTCCAATGGCCTTCACACTCACCACATTTCATCCAATCATCTCACCACTGGACAATGAAGACACTGGACTCCAATGGCCTTCACAGTCACCGCATTTCATCCAATCATCTCACCACTGGACAATGAGATCACTGGACTCCAATGGCCTCCACACTCCCCACATCTCATCCAAAAGAGCTCCTTTGGCATCATGGATGTGCAGCCGACAAATCTGCAGCAACTGCGTGATGCTATCATCTCACTATGGACCAAAATCTCTGAGGAACGTTTCCAACACCTTGTTGAAACTATGGCATGAAGAATTAAGGCAAAAGGGGGCCCAACCCGGTACTAGCAAGGTGTACCTAATAAAGTGGCCGGTGAGTGTATATATATTATAAAAGACATTGTAAAAAGTAGCGTACAACAGATTTACCAGTGATTTGGATCTGTTCGTACCATCTGCTGCTTGCTAGTTGCTACCTTAATTTATTTAGCCAACACCATTTTACTGCAACAACCTATACTTCTGGGCCATGTGTAAATGTCATATTTAATGTGCGCTCTATCATGAATCCACTTGTACGATGTAATTAAAATTGGCACACACAGTCTGTTCGTGTTCTTGATCAGGATAGCAACAAACCAGAACGGATCAGGAAAACTGACAGCTCGCTCCAGCCAGCATGAAGCGCAGAGTGTGTCGTATTAGCTGTAAATTATTCTGTGAATGTGCGCTGGTAACAGCGTTAGATTACTTTATTAAAAAAAAAAAAAAACAACTGAGACTATAGGCCTATGTTAGCACGGGAAAGCGATATAGGAAAAAAAAACGTGATATTTCCGAGGAAATCATAGCCATTAGAGAAAATTATTGAAAATGCTGAAATGGTGCTTTGTGCTCAGAGAATGTGTAAGAGAGCGGGCCGGATGTTCAGTTGCAGATCTTCCTTATTCTATTGTATATATGGCAGTAAAAACAGGCTACGGGGAAAAGTCCAAAATGAACCAAAAATGCTGTTTGTAAAATGATATAAAAATTAATATTGCTATCTGGAACAGTTTATTACTAATTAACCACTTCAGCCAAGCCTGACGAAGGATCACGGATGGTCCGAACGCGCGCGATCCCCGCCTTACGCGGACCCGGAAGTGACGTCATCTTCCAGCACCAGTGTCCATCTTACCTACCGTCCCCAGTTCCCAGGATATGCTGGAATCCACCAGCGCACCCGGCTCTGGACACAGTACAGCGGACCTCTCAGCTGACTTCACCCGGGCCCGAGCGGATGACCCAGTTCCCTACTTCCATGCTGATATATCCTACACTTTTGTGAGTGCAACACTCCCTTGTTTTTATTTGCAATAAATTCTTACATGCTGCACTTAGGCTAAAGTCACACTAGTGCATTTTTTGATGCATTTTGCAGTTTGCAGAAATGCAGGGAATATTTTTAACATGGGTTCCTATGGAACATGTTCACATCAATGCTTTTTTGTGCCTCTGCATTTTTGGAAAGGGTCGGGGACTTAAATTCATGCAAAAAGCAGCGTTTTGCATGTAATAGACTTCAATGGGCAAGCAGGAAAAACGCAAGTGCTGCTTTTTTACCGCATTTTTGCCGCGTTTTGCGCTTTAAATCTGCCTAGCAACAAGATTTTCCAAAAAAAAAAAATAATATTATTTAAAAAAAACAAAATGCAAAACGTGGCACATGCATTGATGTGAATCGAGCCTTAGAGTCACTGCTGTTTTATTCTTATCATTGCTACAGAGTCCCTCCTTGCTTTTCGCAGCCTGCAGCCTCTGAGGACAGTCCAACAGCCATTTGGCCCCATCCATTACTACCTTTTGGACTATATGAGACTTCATCTTTTTTAGACCTCATGATTAGAGTTGATCGAACACCTAGAAGTTCGGGTTCGGCAGGTTCGACGAACTGCGGGAAAAAGTCCGGGTTCGGGACCGAACTTGACCCGAACTTTATCCCGGACCCCGAACCCCATTGAAATCACTGTGGACCCAAACTTTTAGGCACAAAAATGGCCGTAACAAAGTCCTGGCAAGTCCTAGAGGTCTGCAAAAGGAAGGAAAATGGGGGTAAGAGTTGGACAAGTGCCCTACAAAGAAATGGGGAAAGGGAAATAACTTAAAATAATTTTTAAGCTAAAATCACATAAAAAAATAAAAAATGGAGGTGGATGTGGAGCTGGAGGTTGAGGAGGCGGTGGAAGTGGCAGTGGAGGAGGAGGAGGTAGCCAACACTGTTTTTTTTATTTTTGTGCAAAAAATGCACCGCTGGCCACAAATGTAGTTTTTTTTTTTAAACCAGCAATGTAGATGCACTTTTTAATTTTGTGAAAGAAACAATATTCTGTCCCTTTAAGCAACAGCAGGAACCTCTCCCTATAGAACTAGGAGATGATTTTAGAACAGTAATCTGTCCCTCTAAGCAACAGTTGGAAGAACCTTTCCCTATAGAACTTAGAAATGATTTTAGAACAATAATCTGTCCCTTAAAGCAACAGCTGGAACCTTTCCCTATAGAACTTGGAGATGATTTTAGAATAATAATCTGTCGCTTAAAGCAACAGCTGGAACCTTTCCCTATAGAACTTGTAGATGATTTTAGAACAATATTCTGTCCCTTAAAGCAACAGCTGGAACCTTTCCCTATAGAACTTGGAGATGATTTTAGAACAATAATCTGTCCCTTTAAAGCAACAGCTGGAACCTTTCCCTATAGAACTTGGAAATGATTTTAGAACAATAATCTGTCCCTCTAAGCAGTAGACTCTACCTAGTCCAGTCAGATCGTTCTGTGCAACAGGGTGAGGTCTGCAATCTGTCCCTCAAAGCAGCCGTACTAGTAATCTCTACCTAGTCCACAATCAGATCGTTCAGTAATGCAGGATGAGATGTTATATAATATCTGCAATCTGTCCCTCACAGAGCCAACAGCATCCTCTCCCTAAACTAGCCTGAGAGCATGTGACATGCAGCACGTTGACTCCAGCCCCATATAGAGGCTGGGTCACATGATGCACTCACTGGCCAATCACAGCCATGCCATTAGTAGGTATGGCTGTGATGGCTTCTAAGGGCAAACCAGTGAAACACTTGTTAATTGGCTGCCCTTGGCAGCTATTCAACTCGTGGAATAAAATACCAGAACCCCGAACCCGAACCCGGACTTTTTTTGAAAAGTCCGG
>BLSH010191354.1:245910-297252 GCA_018402905.1 Glandirana rugosa
TCCCTGTCTAATAACAAGATTTTAGTAGAGCCCTATAGAACTTGGAGATGATTTTAGAACAATAATCTGTCCCTTAAAGCAACAGCTGGAACCTTTCCCTATAGAACTTGGAGATGATTTTAGAACAATAATCTGTCCCTTTAAAGCAACAGCTGGAACCTTTCCCTATAGAACTTGGAAATGATTTTAGAACAATAATCTGTCCCTCTAAGCAGTAGACTCTACCTAGTCCAGTCAGATCGTTCTGTGCAACAGGGTGAGGTCTGCAATCTGTCCCTCAAAGCAGCCGTACTAGTAATCTCTACCTAGTCCACAATCAGATCGTTCAGTAATGCAGGATGAGATGTTATATAATATCTGCAATCTGTCCCTCACAGAGCCAACAGCATCCTCTCCCTAAACTAGCCTGAGAGCATGTGACATGCAGCACGTTGACTCCAGCCCCATATAGAGGCTGGGTCACATGATGCACTCACTGGCCAATCACAGCCATGCCATTAGTAGGTATGGCTGTGATGGCTTCTAAGGGCAAACCAGTGAAACACTTGTTAATTGGCTGCCCTTGGCAGCTATTCAACTCGTGGAATAAAATACCAGAACCCCGAACCCGAACCCGGACTTTTTTTGAAAAGTCCGGGTTCGGGTCCGGGTCCCAGACACCCCAAAGTTTGGTACAGACCCAAACTTTACAGTTTCGGTTCGCTCAACTC
The DNA here is from genome assembly GCA_018402905.1 of Glandirana rugosa. Lineage (NCBI taxonomy): Eukaryota > Metazoa > Chordata > Amphibia > Anura > Ranidae > Glandirana > Glandirana rugosa. The sequence continues at coordinate 246,621 of BLSH010191354.1, forward strand.
TACTCATGATATACAAACCATCTTTGGTTGTTTTTTTTTTTATATTTATTTTTATGTTTATTTTTTATTTCATTTTTATTTACATTTAAAATTTCCTTTTTTTTTTTTCACACGTCCTCCAGCCTACATGACATGAGAGCGCAGTGTGTATTATTGTATTATACATTCATTTTCTTAGCCCTGGAAGGATTTCCTACTGTAAGACCAGAGCACTTTTTGCGATTCGGCACTGCATTGGTTTAACTGACAATTGCGTGGCCGTGCGACGTTGTACCCAAACAAAATTGATGCCCTTTTTTTCCCACAAATAGAGCTTTCTTTTGGTGGTATTAGATTACCTCGGTGTCATTTCTGATCACCGCTATAAACAAAAAAAAGAGCGACAATTTTGAAAAAAAAAACAATATTTTTTACTTTTTTGCTGTAATACAAATCCCAAAAAAATACATAAAAAAAATAATTTACTCATCAGTTTTGACCGATTTATATTCTTCCTCATATTTGTGGTAAAAAAAAATCACGATCTGCGTTTATTGATTGATTTGCACAAAAGTTTCCGCGTTTACAAACCATGATAATTCATTTATGCCGTTTTTACTATCTTTTATTTTTTTTACTAGTAATGGCGGTGATCTGCAATTTTTATCGGGGCTGCGATATTGCAGTGGACATGTCGGATATTTTTGACACTTTTTTGGGACCAATGACATTTAAACAGCGATCAGATCTAAAAATATCCACTGATTACTGTATAAATGTCATTGGCAGTGAAGGGGTTAACCTGCAGGGGGTGATCTAGGGGTTAACTGTGTTCCCTAGGCGTGTTCTAACTGTGAGGGGGCTGGGCTGCCAGGGGCATAAGAGATCTAACTGATCCCAGTGACAGGGATCAGTAGATCTCTTACATGCCTCCGGACAGAACGGGGAACCGCCATGTTTACATCGGCGGTTCCCCATCTTCCTTCTGTGCCAGGCCATCACGGCTCACCGGGGGGCATCGAGTCCGCCCTACCTGTGGCCATACTGCTGGAGAAATATACAGATGTTATAGCGCTCAGCCAATCAAGTAGGAACAATCAATTGGGAAACAGTGAGTTTCTAGACACATATAATCAACCCTGAGAGAGTTTATGCAAGTCAGGAATGACTGAAGATGATTGGATAGGCTCAGAGTCCGCAGATAAATTTTGAGTAAATTCTGTAAATCAGTTCCATAAAACAAGGATAAGATATTCTCCAGTCTTGTTAGGATGGAGGCTTACCAGATTTCAGATATAGTAGAGCGTTGGACCCCAGATGACGTATCTTTTATACGAAACATGTCGGGAACCTGCTGCCTTGATTTGCTGCGTTTTTGTGTTTGAAAAAGACTTTTAAGAAACTTTTTACCTTATGCCTGATTGATAGGTTTTTTAACCTCATTTGTAATAAACGCACCTCATGCCAAGAGGTTTTTACACTATTTCGAGGTTTCTTTTATCTCTTCCGAATCCACCCAATTGGGGTCCATTGGTCCACCCCTCTTCACCCACCACCACCGCGGACGAACGCTTGGATCTTGGGGATACCTCCGTCTTTCAAGTAAGACCCACGTTTTCGAACGGAATGTGTGACGTTCCTTACACAGTGGAGGACACCCATCCGGAGATCCAGTTCCCATAGGAGCCACCCTCACAGGAACCATAAGAGAATCCCTGGTGGAAAGCAGGATATACCATCTACTCTTCAATACATACCTTGGCACCTGGTGAATGGTCCAACGCTCTACTATATCTGAAATCTGTAATGGCAGTGATCAGCGACTTATAACAGGACTCCATCGGCCAATCGGACATTAACTGACACTTTTGACACTTTTTGGGGACCAGTGACACTAATACAACGGTGGTGGAAAGCAGGATATACCATCTACTCTTCAATACATACCTTGGCACCTGGTGAATGGTCCAACGCTCTACTATATCTGAAATCTGTAATGGCGGTGATCAGCGACTTATAACAGGACTCCATCGGCCAATCGGACATTAACTGACACTTTTGACACTTTTTCGGGACCAGTGACACTAATACAACGGTGGTGGAAAGCAGGATATACCATCTACTCTTCAATACATACCTTGGCACCTGGTGAATGGTCCAACGCTCTACTATATCTGAAATCTGGTAAGCTTCCATCCTAACAAGACTGGAGAATATCTTATCCTTGTTTTATGGAACTGATTTACAGAATTTACTCAAAGCCTATCCAATCATCTTCAGTCATTCCTGACTTGCATAAACTCTCTCAGGGTTGATTATATGTGTCTAGAAACTCACTGTTTCCCAATTGATTGTTCCTACTTGATTGGCTGAGCGCTATAACATCTGTATATTACTCTGAATTTACAATTTGTTTGATTGTGTAGTAGCTGCTCGCCCCCAATATTGATTTACTGGTTTATTTGTTTTATACGTTGTATATACATCACACTCCTCACAAGCCTTAGCGCAATATCACCTATACTCCATACTGCTGGCGAGTGTGGCGGGCACGGGACATGCGAGCCGCCGCTTATAAACAGCGATTCGCACTATTGTGCCACTTTGCAGCAGTTAATGTACGCGAGCCGGTCAGGAACCGGTTAAAAAAAATAAAAAGGAGTTTATTCTGACGTAAACTATGCAATTCATTCTACGTTTAGAGCCAGGACAGATACACCCACGCTGGCTGTGCACGTTGATTTTCTTGATCCCCGAGGAATAAGCTACACATGCAACATTTATTAGAACCTTGTATCAATAAATGGCATATGAATGGAGCTTTGTGCAGTTACTACATGCATTATGTAGCTTACCCCATAACGAAAAAAACACGGAAAAAGGATTAATCAATGCTGCTGTGTGTTAACATCCCTATAGACATGCTGCAAAGAGCAAAGCATTGGTGGTGGGGACTTTTGGGGTACATACAAATAAGTATTTTTTAACATACAAAAATTGTTTTACAATATCATATAAAATCACCAGACCATTAGGTGGTATTATGGCACTGGGCTGCAGAAAGTTTCTACGGGGGGGGGGGGGGGCTTCTCCAGCGTTCTCAGTATAAGGCAAAACATAGTTTGGCTCATGGTTAAGTATGAGTCATGGAATCTGGGTCAGGGTTTGTTTGAGTTCAGGGCTGGATGACTCATACAGGCAGTTCTCTGGTGCCTTCCTCCGCATCTGAAAAGTTGGGGAACATTCTGGGAACTGGAGGGCAGAGGCTAGTAGGGTCGTTCTGCATACTCAGAAGAGCTTAGCTAATCCCCAGGCAGTGGGCCTGGCAATGTGGTTGAGCCAGCCCTTAAAGTGGTTGTCAACCTGTGACAACCACTTTAACCTACAGGTAAGCCTAGAATAAGGCTTACCCGTAGGTGCCCTGCATATCTCCTAAACCTGCACGGTTCAGGAGATATACAGTTTCCTAGATGTGCCAATGTCATTTCAGCACATGAGCAGTGAAGAAACGGCCTCCATGCCATTTCTTCACTGTGATCGTGCCGTGACTGGCGGCTCCCACGCGCATATGCAGGAGTGACATCACGCGACTCCGGACAGTCACAGAGCCGGAGTCGCGGCCCCAGAAGGAAGAGGGGCAGAAGATGGACGCTGCCAGCAGAAGGGACCGCGCTGAACGTCTCAGGCTTTGTTTGCAGGTAAGTGGTACACTATGGGCATAATGCGAAGCACAGTAGCCCATAGTAGACCATTAAAATTATATTTCCTATGCGATGCATAATAGCCCATTATGTTTCTACTTTGCAGGGGAATACAGAGGAAGCAAACCCCATCAGGGTTTACTTTCTCTTTAAATATGGATGAGTTGTGCTGGCAGGGGGAGTCAGGTGGAAGATGGAGGAGTCTGTAGGTGGCCTTGAGGTGTCCTCTAGGTCTGGGGTTTGAGGGGGGGGCACAGGCTGGAGGCTCAGGAAAGATCCCTTCGGTAGTGTGGTGTGTTTGGGACCACCATCTGGGAGCGAGAAAAGGACAGTGAGTACATCAGCAATCTCAGGGATACTACAAGGGGAAAGTCAGCCATATGTAATCAGCTTTCTGGAGGAGGACAGCGGTGTGCTCCCTTCATCCTTACCCTGAGATATCTCCAAAGCAGCCAGGAGGGCTGGTAGGACCTGCTGAGTAGTGGAGCTGGGACCAGTTCTACAGAGAGAGGGGATATACTTCTGCAAGCAGTTACCTTAAAGAGGAAGTAAACCCAGATGGGGTTTGCTTCCGCTATGTCCCCCTGTAGCGTAGAAACATAATGGGCTACTATGCATCGCATAGTAGCCCATTATGTTCCACTTACCTGCAAACGAAGCCTGCGATGTCCAGCGCTGTCCCCTCTGCTGGCGGCATCCATCTTCTGCCCCTCTTCCTTCCAGGGCCTGGACTCCGGCGCTGTGACTGACCGGAGTCGTGTGATGTCACTCCCATGCATGTGCGCGGGAGCCGCCAGTCACAGCATGGTCGCAATGGAGGAATGGCACACAGGCCGTTCCTTCACTGCGCATGTGGCGAATGATGTCGGCGCAGCTTCAACACTGCATATCTCCTGAACCGTGCAGGTTTAGGAGATATGCAGGGCACCTACAGGTAAGCCTTATCATAGGCTTACCTGTAGGTTAAAGTGCTTGTCACAAGTTGACAACCACTTTAATTTTTTGCTACTTTTCAGAAGGGCCTAGGGCCCTTAGTCTGTAATGGACTTTTGCTATTACCTTACAAAGGACTGCGAGTTTGTACAGAAGGGGAAGGAAGAGAAAGATTGTCCCCAAGTTTTGCTGCGTTCATCATCCCCTGGACATCCCATAAATCCCTTCACCCAACCAAATTGTTATCCCCTTAATATAAGTTATGGGATGGACTTCTTGTGTCTGGCTGCAAGTGGAGAATGTGGGTTGCCTGGTTGTGCAGGAATAGGAGAGTCAATTATCAGTGGCCCCTGTGGGGGTAGGGCTACACCTCTGTTCCTTATGGGCCTGGATGGTGACCGGTGGGCATCTCCACAAGGCATGGACTTTTGGTTTTAATAAATTGGCTGATTACGTGTGTACTCTCTATATGATTACCACTACACCCCCTGAAGAAGATTTGTATTGAAATGCGCTGGGTCTATCCACATGGATGCATCTACTTCACAGCATGATATGCCTGTATATTGATGCTATGTGGATTAAACAGTGGTTATACCATAAATTGATGTAAATGAGGCTTCTAGTACTAGTAAGCCATAACATTTTACGTATACAGTATATAAAAGCATCCACTTTAAAGATGAACTCCAAACAGCTACCTACACATCTACAAAATATATTGATAAATTAGTAATTCTGTTCAGATAGTCTTGTAATCCAGGAACCCCACAGACAGCATTGTCAGTGGAGGAAGAGAGAACCCGTTCAGATGCTTTTGTCCAGATTAAATGTACATTATTAAGTACACCTGGTCAATTGCTTGGTAACACAAACTGCTAGTCAGCCAATCACATGGCAGCAACTCAGTGCATTTAGGCATCAAGATGTGGTGAAGACGACTTGCTGAAGTTCAAACTGAACTCCAGAATAGGGAAGAAAGCAGATTTAAATTACTTTGAACGTGGCACGGTTGTTGGTACCAAACGGGCTGGTCTGAGTATTTCAAAAACTGCTGGTCTGCTGGGATTTTCACACACAACCATCTCTTGGGTTTACAGAGAATGGTCCGAAAAAGAGAAAATATCCAGTAAGCGGCAGTTGTGTGGAGGAAAATGCCTTGTTGATGTCAGAGGTCAGAGGAGAATGGGCAGACTGGTTCCAGATGATAGAAAGGCAACAGTAACTCAAATAATCGCTCGTTACACCCAAGGTATGCAGAATACCATCTCTGAAATCACAACACATCAAACCTTGAAGCAGATGGGCTACAGCAGCAGAAGACCACACCGGGTGCCACTCCTGTCAGCTAAGAACAGGAAACTGAGGCTACAATTCACGCAGGCTCACCAATATTGGACAATAGAAGATTGGAAAAATGTTGCTTGGTCTGATGAGTCTCGATTTCAGCTGCGACATTCAGATGGTGGGGTCAGAATTTGGCGCATGGATCTATCCTGCCTTGTATCACCGGTTCAGGCTGGTGGTGGTGGTGTAATGGTGTGGGGGTATTTTCTTGGCACACTTTGGTCCCCTTCCTACCAATTGAACATTTTTTTAAAGTGAAACTAAAGGTTCATAATTTTTTTTCATTTTTTTAAATAACAAACATGTTATACTTATCTCCTCTGTGCAAGGGTTTTGCACAGAACGGCCCCAATCCGCCTTTTCCGGGGTCCCCCGGGGGGCACCCCTGGCTCCTCCTCTTCTCGAGTGCCCCCTTGCAGAAGCGCTTCCCCTGCTGGCACCCATGCGTGGGCACTCCTGAGTCCTGCTGTTCCATCCATTGGCACAGACAGCGGGACTCAGCCCCACCCCCCAAGCCCGTGTCGCTGGATTTGATTGACAGCAGCAGGAGCCAATGATTCTCTCCGCTATCAATCTATCCAATGAGGACCCGAGACAGCGGCTGGAGCCGCTGTGCTCATGCACATCGCTGGAACGGATGGGTTACGGTAAGAAAAAAGGGGGCTCTGGGGGGCAGCTGCAGCAAAGAAGGTTTTACACCTTAATGCATAGAATGCATTAAGGTGAAAAACCTTGAGACTTTACAACTCCTTTAAGTTTGAGATTTTTTCAAACAAAAGCATCACTGAACTAAATGGCGTTTTTATATCTCCCTGCAGTTTAGCTTGCACCACAGGATCATACAACTAAAGATAACTTTGTTTCTTGGAGTGCATTTTTCTCTGCTATTTACAAGCAGTGATAAATGTAATTCTTCGCGTGATTCTTGCTCTTATCTACCTCTTCCAGTGACTTGAGTGCAGCAATGAATTTAAAAACAATGTTCTTATAATTCATTGCCCTTCGCACCGCAAAAACAAATTAGCCGCACAATTAGCTGTTTTGTGCGACTTGTAAAAAAATTCTTATTAATTAAGGTAATTTACTATGCACAAAGCACCCAATTAAAAGTAATTTTGTGTGCTGAGATGTAAATAATGCTAACAGCCTGCAATTTAAGAAAAAAATATTCTGTGTGCTTTCCAGAAAAACTGGTAAGAAAATAAGAAAAAAAGTCAGCATGCCAAATAAACAAACATAGAATATCAATTTATTGTTTAAACCCACATGGCACAGGTTTATGTTTAATACAGGGTACATGAGAAAAATAATTCCAGGGTATGCAAGGCTCATCTAATAGGAGAACAGTTGCTAGGATCCTTGCAATATCAGGGTTAAAGTGGAACTTTTCCTATAACTTGATAAAAAAATAATATTCTTTAGCAGCCTCTTTTGCTGGAGGCTGCCCTTTTGCTAAAGCCCAGAGCCCCTGAGCAGCAGTAAATCTTTAGGCTGTCAACAAATCGGCCTCTAGTGGCTCTGATTTTTGTAAAAATGGAGAACAACTGAGCATGTGCAGAGCAGGGTGAGGCAGTGCATTGCAGGATTATAAACAGTATAAGCACTTATTTGCAATGCTTTACATAGCTATACCTGCAAAACGGACCACCCTGAAGTGATCTAGCAGGGCTTAATTTTAAACTTTAACCACCTCCCGTCCATGGTATAGACAACTGATGGCGGTGGGGTGGTTCTGGGGTGACATCATATGACTCTGGGACACAGCACATCCCTGATCTCAGCCTGTGATGCGGCTCTTTACCCATGTGATCAGTTGTGTCCAATCACAGCTGATCACATGTAAACAAGGAAATGCCGGTTATCGGCTTTCCTCTCCTCACACTGACAGCTGATTATCAGCGCAGCCCCAACAGTACCCAGCAGTGGTGTTGATCAGTGCCCATCAGTGATGCTGATCAGAGCTGGCTTTCAGTGCCCTTCAGTGCCTGCTCATCAGTGCCACCCATCAGTGCCCTTCAGTGCCTGCTCATCAGTATCGCCCATCAGTGCCACCCATCAGTGCCGCCTATCTGTGCCACTTATTAGTTCCCATAAGTGCCACCTATCAGTGCTCCTCAGTGCCGCCAATCAGTGCCCATCAGTGCCGCCTATTAGTTCCCATCAGTGCCCATCAGTGCCGTCTATCAGTGCCCATCAGTGCTGCATATTAGTGCCTCCTCATCAGTGCCCTTCAGTGCCGTCTGCTCAGTGCCGCCTCATCAGCGTATATCAGTGAAGGAGAACAATTACTGATTTACAAAATATTCAGAAACTAAGTAAAACTTTTTTTTTCACAATTTTCGGTCTTTTTTTTTTAGCAAAAAAGAAAAAGCCCAGTGGTGATTAAATACCACCAATGAAAGCTCCATCTGTCCAAAAAAAAATAAAAATTTGCATACAGCATTGCATAACCGCGCAATTGTCATTCAAAGTGTGACAGCGCTGAAAGCTGAAAATTGGCCTTGGTAGGAAGAGGGTGAAAGTACCCAGTATTGAAGCGGTTAAGAACCCAACCTACGGGGGTTTTGAATATCCTTCACATGTTTGGGTTTTTCCTATCCATCGCAGTGATTGGGTCTTCTCTATTTATCATGGTAATTGGCTAACACGATGGTTCCTGGTGATGGGAGGAGAATGGCTAGCCTTCAAAACTGCAGAGATATAGTAGAATTTGCATATTGGAGCACAGTGATTTGCCAACGCAATGGCTCCTGGTGATGGAAGGAGAATGGCAAGCCTTCAAAATATATCCTAGAATTTGCATATGGCATATTGGAGCACATGGACTTTTGGGGCACTTGAGACAAGGTTTGGGGGCATGTGGTGGATGCATTCTGTTGCCTGAGTTGGCTTCTACATTTAGAAAAGTTGTTTGATTTAATGCCCCCCTCCCCAGCAGCACATCCATTTCCTTTGTAACAACAACATGTGCCTCTCTTCTCCGTAAGTGGTTCTCCACCAGTGACTGGAGCCAGGATAAAAGGCTAATAAACAATGAGAGGTAATTCGGCACTGTCCAACTGGCACTAGTTGTATACTGCATCTAAGGGCATTATAGAAAGGCAAGATGACCCAACCCAACAGCAGTTTCTCATATATAGGGTGCTTTGTTGAGTTTTTATTGTTAAGATAAAAACCATACTTAGTGCTTCTGGATTACGTTCACCCAATCCACTTGATAAATACTTTAGCTTTGGCAAAACTTACTCCTTTCCTAATGACCAGACAGCATGGAGACTCTTCAGTTTCTGAGATATAAAACCTTGGCAGCATCTTGTTTCAGAATTGCTGTTATTGTAAAGATGTTCTGCAAATGAACACAACATGGTTTGGTAATATTTTGATACGTGCCAAACCCATACACATTCCACTGTTGGTTTGAGTATAAAGTAAATTGTTATTACCTATGGAAGCCATATTAGCTGATAGGGGGGGCAACGTCAACCAGTTATTGCAACTGAGAAATATGGAAGAGGTTAGAGCAGTGGTTCTCAACTCCTGTCCTCGGGACCCACTAACAGGCCAGGTTTGCAGGATAACTGAAATACATCACAGGTGATATAATTTGCTGCTCAGTGATTGCAGTATTCTAGTCTGCATCTCCCCAAGGTAATACTTAAAATCTGGCCTGTTGGTGGGTCCTGAGGACCGGAGTTGAGAACCACTGGGTTAGAACATTTCCTTTTTTCTCAATTTGAATATAAAAACAGGTTTCTCTCCTTAAAGGACCATGTTGTCTATATCTTGTCCTGATGAGGGCCATCCTGCCTAAAAAATGCAGGTTGGATAATTATTTCTATGCTTTTAGATCATAGCTGTGCTAAAACATAGACTTTCTGGATTTAGCGTTAGCCACTTAAATAATAAAGGATCAATTTGCCTGACTTCCTACACTATCCTTAACCCCTTCACATCTAAATGCCCAAGCACAATTTTGCAATTTTGACATGTGTTAGTAAAACTGTACATATCATCACAACTACTTTGTGCATCCAGGTGGATAATACCACGTTTTTTTCATGACAAATTGGGCTTTCATTTGGTAGTAAATAGTTGTGGATAGCTCCTGATTTTTTATTTTTACAACCAAAGGAAAACTGGCCCAAAATAGTTAAAAAAAAAATATATATATATTTTAAATTTAGCTGTATATTTCTTGTTACTACCATAACCTACCACCAAAGAGCAACCCAAAATAAATTCTCCTGCTCCTAGCAATTGCAACAATACCACATATGTGTATGTTATTTGTTGTTTGTACCCGTAGTACAGCCCAGAAATAATAGTGCACATTGGCTTTTTTTTTTATTGCCCTACCTAAAACAAACTGACACTGATGCTAATTTAAAAAAAAATCTTGTCCAAAATATATTGACACTGACCTTTGACCCTGACCTTGACCTTTGACCCTTACTTGACTCATACACTAACCCTGGCTCTGACCTAGATTAAACCTTGATCCAGATAATTTTCTTCTTTTTTTTTTTTTTTTTTTTTATTATTTATTTAGTTAAAAAGATTTTTACAAACACTTCTTTTTTTTCTGCAAGAGACGAGAAAGATACATTGTATCCTTCTCCATTCACAGAAAGAAAGAAAAACTCAGGGGCGGGCTTCACGGTGACTCATCACTGTGGAAGCCAATCAGAGGCGACCACAGCGATCAGGTGACCCAGAATTGGGAGATCCAGGTCCTGATCGCTAGTACAAGGTTGGGGGCTCTCGGTGATACCCCGGTCTCTGTGCTGGCAGAGCGCCGTGCTCCATGTTCCCAGCAAAAGGAGAAACACATATATGCGGCCCCACATAAAAAAAAGCCCAGTGCAGTGAGGTTACGTTGAAGTGAAGGTGTTAATTACTTGTCTACTGGAACCATTCCTTCCATTTTTTGCAAACATATTAAAATGCCTGCAGATTAGTTATCCCCCCTCCCCCAAACTATATATTGCTATATTTAAGCAATGATGTCACCACTATTCCCACCGCTTCCATATATATAGCCGAGGTAGCTGATGGCAGCTCAGAGAGTTGGTCTTCAGCTAATGGTACCGTCATGGTTGGTGCTCTCTTTTTTGTTCTGTTTTTTTCTGAGATTTGGCAGGCAGTGGACATCAGGATTGACAATGGACTTATGAGGGACATTTTTGAGTTTTTTCTTTTAAATGAAGGACTTGACAAACATAAGTTCTAGGTTACATTTTTTTTTTGGGGGGGGGGGTTAGTAGGGGTAGGATTTGGTATCTTGGGACCCCTTTATTTTTTTGGAAGGCATACAGATTCCAATAAGCCCCCTGACAGCAGACCCCCACAACCACCAGCCAGGGTTGTAGAGAAGATGCCCTTTTCCTCATTAACACGGGGACAAGCGGTCTTTCAGGACAATATATTCCTCCAAGGGGATGTGGCCTGGTATGGTTCGATGGGGAGGGGGCACATGCTCGTCTCCTTACTTTACTTGCCAACCAGACTGCATGGTCATGTATGGAATCTTTGGGGGACCCCATACATTTTTTACATTTTTTTTACCCCCTAAAAATACACATCAGACTCAAGGGATCTGATGTGTATTTATGGGGCGAAGGGGGTATTTTGTGTTTTTTTTTATTCTTACGGTAGAATGTGCTGCAGCTAAATTTACACCCAAAAAAAAAATTAAAAAATGGTGGCAAATTACATTTCATTGTCAGCTTCCTAAAAAAACACAGACCCTTCCAAAGGTCCCCCAAAAATAAATAACAAGCCCTTGCAGGCAATTTAAACACCTTTTACCTTTGTAGCCTTTTCTGTCAGGACCACGCCTTTAGGATGTTTTTTACAAAATTTTATATATAAAAAAAAAATAAAAAATACAATTTTTTTAAAAGGAATTTGGCATTTTTAAAGCTTTACTTGAGGCATAAAAATCACTGTTCCTAGGGGCATTAAAAAAAAGCACTGCTCCTGGTCAAATGAGATTATGTAAAACATTTTTTGTATTTATACATGTGCCACAGGACAGTGTCCACCCCCATCCTATGCTATTTTTTTACACTCCCTTACCTATTAGCCCAGAAAATGTGCATTTTACATTTTACAGTTTTGGCTCCAACTGATTGGGGTTTGGGTTCGGAATCCAAACCTCTTTGAAGTTCACGGAACAACGCTCCAACCAAACCCAGAATACTTTGGCTCACTCGTTTTGCCCACAAGTCTTTGACCATAATTGTATAAGAACAGGTCTTTTTTCACACTGCAAAATGCACTAAAAACTTGATAATAATAATAATAATAAAAATGAAAAAAAACTCTAATACATTCCCCTCATTTACAGAATTGTATGATCCCAAAGTGATAGGTCCAAGTTATGAATAAGTAGGTAAACGATCATTTTACTGACAGCAATGGTTTTATAAGTCATTAATTCTGATTACTTATTGTTCCTTTATTCTCTTATTCTTGCAAAATGGACTAAGTCTTGGACCCTTACTTCCCTAAGACCTGCACTCTGCATCTTTCCTTTATTCAGAAATTCTTTTAAAGTCTCTCCTCTTAAAATAAATGTCACATTTTGACAGCCCCTTTTAAACGACATCAATACTGCATTCAGCATCTCAATTGATTTATGCACTGTGCATAATAGCTGACATTTTCACACATTTACGGATTGGCTAATGCCACATGACATTTGCCAAATGCACAAGACATGGATATTTGGTCTGAGAATCATTTCTCTGGCCAGGCCTAAAAGTCAATCAATTTTAAAAGAAATAGATTCATTATACCTCAATAAAGGTACGCATCAGCATTTATTCAGAAGTGTATGACTCGCATACACTGCTAATATTCTTATTAACCCATTAACACGTGTAGCGCTACCCCCTAGGTCAGGGATATGCAATTAGCAGACCTCCAGATGTTGCAGAACTACAAATCCCATGAGGTATAGCAAGACTGACAGCCACAAGCAATACACCCAGAGGCAGAGGCATGATGGGACTTGTAGTTTTGCAACAGCTGGAGGTCCGCTAATTGCATATTCCTGCCCTAGATCATAGGGGCTCAACCTGTGGCCCTCCATCTGTTGTGGAACTACAAGTCCCATCATGCCCCTGCCTTTGGGGGTCATGCTTGTAACTGTCAGCATTGCAATGCCTCATGGGACTTGTAGTTCCCCAACAGCTGGAGGACCACAGGTTGAGCACCCATGCCCTAGATTAACCGGTTCCTTCCTACTACAGTGCAAGGCCAGCCAGGTACAGAGCAACAGTCCATTTACTCAGGCTCATTGATCAGTTCAAGGGTTTGTCTTTTTCTGTATTTTATTGCTCAGAAAAACTGGGGAGGGGATATGATGTGTGAAATACTCCAAAATGCTCAGAAACCGTTCTATCTAGGACACTTCTCTAAACAGCAGCAGCACTGTTTCTTTTCACTCATAGCGTGAGATATTTTGCAAATCAGATGCAGCAAGACTGGGACAGTCTTTAGGTTTCATGGCTGGGGACCATGAAGTAGCTTGTAGAACAGATTGGCTGGACTGGAACAGTATATAGGTTCATGACTGGGGACCATGAAGTAGTTTGTAGAACAGATAGGCTAGACTTGAATAGTCTATAGGTTCATGACTGGGGACCATGAAGTAGTTTGTAGAACAGATAGGCTAGCCTGGAACAGTATATAGGTTCATGACTGGAGACCATTAAGTAGTTTGTAGAACAAATAGGCTAGACTGGAACAGTATATAGGTTCACGACTGGAGACCATGAAGTAGTTTGTAGAACAGATAGGCTAGACTTGAATAGTCTATAGGTTCATGACTGGGGACCATGAAATAGTTTGTAGAACAGATAGGCTAGACTGAGACAGTATATAGGTTCATGACTGGAGACCATGAAGTAGCTTGTGGAACAGATAGGCTAGACTGGAACAGTATATAGGTCCACAACTGGAAACCATGAAGTAGTTTGTAGAACAGATAGGGTAGACTTGAATAGTCTATAGGTTCATGACTGGGGAGTCGGGACCATGAAGTAGCTTGTGGAACAGATAGGCTAGACTGGAACAGTATATAGGTTCATGACTGGAGACCATGAAGTAGTTTGTAGAACAGATAGGCTAGACTTGAATAGTCTATAGGTTCTTGACTGGGGACCATGAAGTAGTTTGTAGAACAGATAGGCTAGACTGGAACAGTATATAGGTTCACAACTGGAGACCATGAAGTCGTTTGTAGAACAGATAGGCTAGACTTGAATAGTCTATAGGTTCATGACTGGGGACCATAAAGTAGCTTGTTGAACAGAATGCTATTTTTGAAGCACAACTATTGCATAAAATATAATTCCTTTATTGTAGATAAATATAAAATGCCATACAACATGTCATAAAATAATTCTATGATACAGTCTTATTCGTTGGCTTCACTACAACATTTTGTAATAGTAATATGGGCTTGCAAGCCTTGGAAATCTGGCCATTTGTTTTATTCAGGTAGACTGACTTTCATTGTTTCAATTTGTTCATTTATTTAATGTAATTTTTGGAGCCATGGGGGAGTCTCCTCTTGCTTTTGGCTCCCCTTTTGGGCCCCTGCTCAATATTATTCAGGCTGGTAATTTAAATTCTCACTCCCTAAACTCTAGAAACTTCTTCTAGAGGTAGGAGGAAGCAATCAACCTCCCAGCCAGTGTAGCCCTGAGCAGACCAAAATAAACAATTACTGTTGTTCTGGCTACAGCAGGAGTCAATAATTAAATTAACATTGCAGCTTAGCTAGGCGGGTGCTACATACGCTACACCTAGTGGTGAACTGAACAAACCTGGGTTCGGTGTAGGGTGGGTTCAGCAACCATGACAATGACATGGGGGGGTTGGGCACTGCCCTGGGGAATGTTTTGCGGGGGGTGGGGACAGCAATTTTAGTAATACTTACAGTGAAATATTAAAAGTGGAAAGAGCATGGCACCACTGCAAACCTACCAAGACATGGCCGTCCACCTAAACTGACCGGCCGGGCAAGGAGAGAATTCAGCAGAGAAGCAGCCAAGAGGTCCATGGTAACTCTGGAGGAGCTTCAGAGATTCACAGCACAGGTGGGAGAATCTGTCCACAGGACAATTATTAGTCGTGCCCTCCACAAATCTGGCCTCTATGGAAGAGTGGCAAGAAGAAAGCCATTGTTGAAAGAAAGCCATTTGCAGTTTGCAATAAGCCCTGTGGGGGGCACAGCAAACATGTGGAAGAAGGTGCTCTGTTCAGATGAGACCAAAATTGAACTTTTTGACCTAAAAGCAAAACGCTATGTGTGGTGGAAAACTAACTCTGCACATCGCCCTGAACACACCATCCCCATAGTGAAACATGGTGGTGGCAGCATCATGTTGCGGGGATGCTTTTCTTCAGCAGGGACAGGGAAGTTGGTCAGAGTTGATGGGGAGATGGATGGAGCCAAATGCATGGCAATCTTAGAAGAAAACCTGTTAGAGTCTGCAAAAGACCTGAGACTGGGCAGAGGTTCACCTTCCAGCAGGACAACGACCCTAAACATACAGCCAGAGCTACAATGGAATGGTTTAGATCAAAGCATATTCATGTGTTAGAATGGCTCAGTCAAAGTCCAGACCTGAATCCATTTGAGAATCTGTGGCAAGAATTGAAAATTGCTGTTCACAGACGCTCTCCATCCAGTGTGACAGAGCTTGGGCTATTTTGCAAAGAAGAATGGGCAAAAATGTTCTCTCTAGATGTGCAAAGCTGGCCAACAAGAGTTGCAGCTGTAATTGCAGGGAAAGGCGGTTCTACAAAATATTGACTCAAGGGGGCGCTATACAAATGTACCCCACACTTTTTACATATTTATTTGTAAAAAGTTTTGAAAACCATTTATCATTTTCCTTCCACTTCACAATTATGTGCCACTTTGTGTTGGTCTATCAAACAATAAATAGAAAAAAGCTTTGCCCAGAGAGCAAAGCAATGATGATACACTTATAGGTACCAGAGACATGGTGAGCCCAGAGGGCTCTGTGCACCCAAATGCAAGTATTAAGTCTGGTATGAATTCTTAGAGTGGCCCATTGCAAAAAAAACAAAGAACATAAAAGAAATGTTGTGAGTTTGTCCCCAAATTCTACACTAGACCCTTGGGTTCTGGTATGGATTTTAAAGAGGTCTCCCCCAAAAATCCACACTAGACCCTTAGCCAAGCGTGCAACCTGGCAGGCCAGGAAAGGGTGGGATTAGTAGGAACTGCCTGAACCATACCAAGCCACATGCCCTCAACATGGAAGGGTACCTTGCCAGGGAGAGATCGCCCTGGCAAAGCACCTTGACCCCATGTTGATGAGGGCTGGGGCATCTTCCCCACAACCCAGGTCCAGTGGTTGTGGGGTCTGCAGATGGGGGGCTTATTGGAATCTGGAAGCCCACTTTAACAATAGGAGTGCACCCAGATAATGCCCATCGCCCCTATACCAATAAATAAGGGGTACATAGTAGTCCTGCTCATTGGCAAAAAAATGTAAAGTGCAAATCAACACACAGACAGTTTTTGTCCTTTTTAGTAAAAAACAAAACAATAAAATCAAAAACATATTGTCTAGAAGTGTAGATCCACTGACCCGCAGACACTCATTTGGTACCCTACCCCCCCCCCCCCATACCCCCACAGCTGCAATAACCCAGTGCAATGGGGGTTAATAGAGCCAAGGGACCTGTCATAGGTGCTAATCAAGAGTGCCAACTATACCCCCCCCCCTTTCTGTTCTCCTCCTCCATTCATAGAATCTGTACTATAGCTGCCATCAATGAAAATTGTTCTATGAATGGAGAATGGACAGATGAATGAAAAGTCTACCTCTTCCATTCATAGATTGCTTTTCATTCATGGAAGCTACAGCACAGCTTCTAATAAAGGAGGAAGGGGAACAGAAAGGGCAAGCAGAGTTGGCACTCTCAATGATTGCCTGTGACGGGTCCTTTGGCTCTAATAAATCCTACGGCATCAGAAGATTAAAAATGCAGGGGGTATGGGGGGGCAGAGGTTTTCAGACTTTAACAGGGCCAGCCGGCACCAGTACAAGGGACACTTCTCATTTAGGCCCCTTTCATAATGGCGGAGTACGCCAGCAACAGATCTCTCTGCTGATCCCCGCTGAGCAGGTGGATGACAGGTCCATGTCTGCTCCACTATACCCGCTTTCCTCTATGGGTGGTCAGATGTAAATGGACCACCTGTCCATTTACATCCAACTGTTATCCAATCCGCCAGACGGATGGGGAACGGATCTCTCATCCATCTGTTTTTGGCAGAGAGGATCAGATCGGATGTCGGCGGGTGTCAATGGACACTTGTCCGTTGCCAACTGCCGCTCAATGGAGGGCAATGGATGGTCTGATCAGGTCCGTCTAAAAAACTGACAGGTGGACCCGATCTGTTCGCC
Source organism: Glandirana rugosa (assembly GCA_018402905.1). NCBI lineage: Eukaryota > Metazoa > Chordata > Amphibia > Anura > Ranidae > Glandirana > Glandirana rugosa. The sequence continues at coordinate 264,040 of BLSH010191354.1, forward strand.
CGTGTGAAAGAGGCCTAAATGTAAGTACATTCCCTTGTGCATTTTTTTTTAATGATCTTTATATAGGCTTTAAACAATTGGAGTAGAAGAATGTTAATAAAAGGAGAAGACATAATTTGAGATGATGAACCTTGGTTTTAGAAAAAGTGTAACGGAATGGATCTATGCACTCAATTAATCCTAAATTTACTGTACAGTCTAATCTTCTTCTGGATGCTAAATCTATGGTTAATTGCTTGCATTTTGTTATTTTTGGATCCAAACGACACAATCAATATTATAGATCATCCCCTCTTCTTATCTGAACCCTGAGCTCCTTTAAACTAACAGAGACATCTCTCCTTTTGTTTTTCCACCAAGAGGAAGCTCATTAAAGCAGATTTGTTTTGCTTCAGTTTTGGGGGGGAAAAAAGTACGTTGAGGCAGTTTACAATAAACACCGGAGAACAGAAATCATGCTGTTGTTTTAGATCACCTCTGGTGCTTTATGTTATTGAAGAAATGCTGCAGCTCTCCAAAGTAATAAACTAAAACTATAGTCTCTGATTAAAAAAAATATGTGGTTCAGCACGTAATTATAATTGCATCTGTATTTAAAATTTTCTCCTAGTTCCTTGCAAAGTCTCACCTGTTGATCCTGACAATGAAGTCCACTGAAGGCAGTGTCCTTTTATCGGATTGGCAACAAGGCTGCACTGCTCCTGGATTTGGAGCAGAGTTGCTGCTCTCGTGTTGACTGTGCCTCCTTGCAGGGCCGGCCCTACCATGGGTCCCAGTCAGGGCCGCTGATAGGCCAGTACAACTGGCCCTGTCGTACGGAGCCCGGAGTCCTCAGGGGCCCGGACAGCCTCGCAAAAAAAAAAACAGTGAAAATAAGGGCTTTATGGCTCAGCTGCTGCTACTAGCTTAGGGGGGTGTATTATTGCTATGATCTTCCGGGCCCCTTCTCTGTGATGATGTGGGAGTTGAGGGACTTTTTTCTCAGTTTCGGGCACATGCGCAGTGCACCCGTGCCCGATCAGCTGTTTAAAAGGACCAGTCCCGCCAGTCTGTCGCTGCGGTGGCTTGTTTCCTTCCCTGGCAGAGTGATCTTCCAGCACTCAGCTCCTCACTATTACAGTAGTCGGCCGTGAGAGATGGAGAGCGGGAGGCTGTGAGGCGGCTGGCGGCAGGTCCAGAAGCCCAGGAGGAAGCCGGAATTTGTGGCTACTAATGGGGGTGGGTGAATTTAATTGCAGTGCACTGTACTTTTTTATAATGTTACCATCCATATCTGCATTATAAAACACAGGCATCAGCCAGCAGGTGCTCTATCATGGCTGGCTCTGTCACAGTATGTCACAGGGCATGGCTGCTGGGTGCTGATTTTGTTAACTTATTGGTCATAGGTTAGCACCCAGCAGCCATGCCAGCCAGCCATGATAGAGCACCTGCTGGCTGATGCCTGTGTTTTATAATTCTGATGGTCTTAAGCTCCCTGTGTTGCTGTTTGTGATCAAGACTTTCAAATGAATCCACTTGTTCAGCGGGGGATCTGTCCTCTGATCCCCCACTGAGATGACAGGTCAGCTTATGCAGAGCAGACATGAACACAGCCCACTGTGCTCTAAGGGCGACTGGTATAAACTAACCAGCTGTCCGTTTACACCCGACTGTCCTCTATTCCGATCCGCTAGACGGAGGGGAACGGATTAGTTTCCCCTTTGTTTAGCAGATCAGATTGGAGGTAGGCGGGAGTAAATGGACACATGTACTTCATCCAGCCTGTTCCTGCACTTTGTTTCAAGACAGGGCTGGGGGAGGGGCTGGGTTGGGATGGGGCTGGGGGAGGGGCGGGGATGGGGCTGGGGTGGGGTGAGTCTGAAGGGGGCCCCGCCAGGTAGGCTGTACGGGGCCCCATGATTTCTATCAGCGGCCCTGGTCCCAGTGGGTCATTGGACCCAGGCAGCACTTTGAGAGGGGCAGCAAATCGAACCACGGCCGCCTCTACTTCTCTTCTGTTTACCCAGCAAATTGACAACCAAGATTTTTTTCCAGCAGTTTTGTGTGTCATGACAATTGCCCCCCTGGCCGCTCCGCCTGCCCCTATACTACCCTAGCCTGCCCCTATACTGCCCTAGCCGGTCCATATACTACCCTAGCCTGTCCATATACTACCCTAACCAGTCCATATAATCCTCTAGCCTGTCCATATACTACTCTAGCCTGTCTATATACTATCTAGCCTGTACATATACTACCCCAGCCTGCCCCTATACTGCCCTAGTCTCTCCATTTACTACCCTAGCCTGTCCATATACTACCCTAACCTGTCCATATACTCCCCTAGCCTGCCCCTATACTACCCTGGCCTGTCCATATACTACCCTAGCCTGTCTATATACTACCCTAGCCTGTCCATATACTACCCCAGCCTGTCTATATACTACCCTAGCCTGTCCATATACTACCCCAGCCTGTCCATATACTACCCTAGCCTGTCCATATACTGTCCAAGCTTGCACCTTGGAATTGAACATAATGGTTTGTCCTATAATTATGCTGTTTCACGTAAATCTGACTTCCTAATACATTTAATTTTACTTTTAATTATCATGATATAAAATAATGGATGTGGGGGCCTTTTGGTGGGCCTGATTTATTTTTTTTGGGAGGGGGCAGCATTTCATTCTTGGACCCAGGCAGCACAATGTCTTGGGCCAGCCCTGCCTCCTTGCAGTACAGTGGCATGAAAAGATGTTTCAGGGGATGTGTCTATAAGCATGGTCACTGCTGAATGACGAGCCTGTAGCTTGTCAGTCAGCAACAGGCCACATCTAGTCCTGCCCATTGCTCTATTGATTGACAGCATTTTTTTTGTAATCCGCGGTGGTGTGCAACAACAAAAACATGTAAGTGAAAAAAAAATGCATGTGAAACACACACAAAAAAAGTGCACTTAAGGTTGTGACTTATGTCCACCCCCCGAAAGAATAGGACCTTAACCTAAACCCCTGGAGAGCAAAACTCCTGACAAGGACAAGGTTTTAAACATGGCCCTCCTAGCCAAAAGGCCTGGTGGACCACTCTCCTCATAGTCAGCTGAAGCCAACCAACAAGTACTAGGTGAGGGGCTCTCCCGAAGAGAGACCTCCCCCCGGTTCAGGGGAGGAAGGCACCTAATGGCCACCCATACTCCCCCTAGACTTCAGAGTAGGCCCAAGGGCCCACACCTTCCACTTAATGAAAAAAGGCACAGACAAAAGTGTAGGTGGCAAAACATGAAGAGAAAAATATATTAAATGGATAAAAAGTGCCAGTACAGGTGCATAGGCTGGGCCCTGAGGCCTGGTAACAAACATTACTCTGACTTAGCCAAAAGGCCTAGGTGCAGAAAAAAAGCATAAGTGCTGTGACCATGAGCTCACTTCTCACTGTGGGGTCCCACACTCAAGTGATACTTAGAGTACCCTTGGGGTGACCAACTTCCAGGGTGCACAGCACTGTGGATTCTCTGCCTTCCAGCCCGTTGCCAGACAAGGTAGACCCATTCAAATCTGTGGCCATTGGAATGGCCACTGGTTTCCATTCCAAACGGTCCTGGCCTTCAGAGCCACCATCATACCAGCAGAGATACTGTACAGCCAGACATTGTTACCAAAAAGGCCAGAATGATGGCGTAGCACCCCTACTGGACACTGATAAGAACAGATACAACAGCACTGCCTCTGCTGCTGAAACCTTTCCACTGGGAGTTGCAATGTCTAGGAGGGGATCCTATGACGCACAAATAAAGGAGGATTTGGCTCAACTTTATGAGGCCTGTGCATCACATAGTAACTTTCTTACTATCCAAATGAAGCAGAGTTCCTCAAAATATGGCCCACAAACCACATCAGGACCACTAGGAGATTTTATCACACCTGCAGCTAGGATCAGTGGTAGATTCTCAGACTCAGTGCTTAGACTGATAGGTTGGTCCCTGCAGTCTCATCAGCGTAGGTTTGATGGGAATGATGCTAACGTAATTTTAGAGTTGGCACCAGGACAAGAGTTAAAGTGGTTCTAAAAGCTCAAGGTTTTTTATCTTCATGCATTCTATGCATGAAGGTAAAAAACCTTCTCTGTGCAGCAGCTCCTCCTAATACTTACCTAAGCCCCATCCTGACCCAGCAATTTACACAACAGCCTCAGCTCCCCGAGAACTCTCCCTCCTTGGCTGAGGAAACAGTGGGAGCCATTGGCCAATCACAGCTTGTGAGCCAATGAGGAGAGAGAGGGGGCAGGGCCGAGCTGCGGCTCTGTGTGTGAATGGACACGCAGAGCAGAGGCTCAGGAGCGAGCCTGCTTGGGTGCCCCCGTTGGAAGCTGTTTGCAGAGTCATTTTTAGTAGCGGGGGTGATCCTTTTTTCCAACTCAGTGATTCTGTTTTTTAAGTTTTTTTTTTTTCTGACATGTTGGTGTTTTATCTTTCACTTGGATAAAACAAAAACTGAGTCTGTCTTCATCTCAGACGGCAAAGCAACAAAATGCTGGGGGGGGGGGGGTGATTCTTTTCTATACCCACTGTATGGAGTTTGTGTGCACTAAAGTTAATCTTGATATATATTTTTTTTACTGAAATAAAAAATTAGAACTGCCACCATTTATTCTCCAGAGTTTTCAGAAAAGGTATACTGTTTGGGGGGGTTTAACTAATCTTCCAGCCTAAAATGATTACTTTAACGTGTGCAAAATAAAAACGCAAAAACAGCCCTGGCAGCGAAAGGGTTAAAAAAAAAAAATCAAAATCACAAATATATTTTAAGCCTTGGTAATTTGTGTGCTGGCTGGAAGTTTTGTTTCAGTTGATCCTGTGAAATCTTTTACGTAAAACCTTTTCTTCACCTCCAGACAACTTTGCAGACTAGAAGTAAAATTAGAGCAAATATATGCAGTATGCAAGCAAAACTGAACTTCTAAAGTGCTAGTGCGAAGAATGATTTAGTGACTTCACTGTAAATAGACATTTATGTCACTTTGTAGACTCAGATCTGCATTGCAAGCATAAAAAAATAAATCTTCGAAACCTTGCAAGAGGATCAAACTAACGTTTTTGAAAGGTGAAACTGGGAAACTTTTTTTTAACCCCATCATGAAAAGAGCCCTATATACCCAGACTAAATGTGTGCAGTGTCAGTCACCGGCATTGCGCCAGGGATCACAGTGGTCACAATGGCGCCCAAGCCCATGCTGGAGGGGGCCCATGCAGCCGCCCTGTCACATTCCGTTTTATACCTAGAGGGGAGGCAGGGGTGGCATATACAGGAGCTAATCTGCTCCATTTTCCTCCTGCAGCCGCTGAAAGCCTGCTTCTGCTCTCCCTCCTGGCAGCATTCAGTGGCAGCAGGAGGAAAATAGAGATCAGTTCCTGTATATGCCACCCCGTCTCCCCTCCTGTCTAGGTTCCTCTTATTTCCTGCACCCCCCGCCCTCTCCAGCAGCACCGTCTGCCTCCACTCCTCTCCCACCAGCTGCTGCAGGGAATGTTCTATGATAGAGTGCTGGGAAGAGGCCAGTAAATATGTAATTTACTGGCCCCTTCCTTTTCTGAATGAACACAGGAAGTGATCAGTACCGATCACTCACTGTGTTCATTCATAGCTGAAGCATAGTAAACTGTGTTTACTATGCTTCGGTTTGTAAATGAACGGGAAGCCTCTGTACAGAGCTATTCCTGTCCAATCATTCTGTGCAGCTGAGGCTGCAGCGATGGAGATTGAAGGCTGTGTCCCCAATCTCCTTTCTCTATTGTAAAGGTGACACATCAGAGGTCTGTTTCTCCCGCCAGCTGCTGCGGGGAATGTTCTAGGATGGAGTGCTGGGAAGAGGCCAGTAAATATGTAATTTACTGGCCTCTTCCTTTTCTGAATGAACACAGAAAGGGATCGGTACCGATCACTCACTGTGTTTATTCACAACAGATGCGTAGTAAACTGTGTTTACTATGCTTCCATTTGTAAATGAACGGGAAGCCTCTGTACAGAGCTATTCCTGTCCAATCATTCTGTGCAGCTGAGGCTGCAGAGATGGAGATTGAAGTCCCCAATCTCCTTTCTCTGTCATAAAGGTGACACATCAGAGGTCTGTTTCTCCTGTCAGCTGCTGCGGGGAATGTTCTAGGATATATTGCCTGAGGTCCGTTTAGATCCCAGATATCTCACCAAAGATCCCTAGCGGGGCTCATAAAAAAACTGTAAAAAAAAAATAATAATAATATTGTAAAAAAAAAAGGTAAATAAAAAATAAAATAACAAAAATAAAAAAAACCTGCTGACATCGGTGGTGGAAACTACCAGGGTCACAAAGGTCACACTTGCGACCAGGCCTTGGCCTTCCACCAACGGGCTCGGAGGGATAGGCCTCGGCTGGGGTTCGGGGGTAAGGTTGACACATCATCCCTTTAAACCTGAACACATATGAATTACACAGGTTTTGAGGCTAATTTAATGCAGGTAAGGCCGCAGGAGAGTTTAATTACCACCTTAATCAGCCACAGAACCTGTTTAATTAATATGTGTTCGGTTTTAAAGGGATGAGGTGGCAACCCTACGTCGGGGGACCCTTCATGGCTTCTTCTCCTGGGGCTCTGAAACAGAGGCAGCTCTAGGCTTTGTGAGGCCTTAGGCCAAATTTAGACACGAGGCCCCACTCATGCCCTTTGCAGGGGTTAAGGAAGAACTCTGAGGTTGAGCATCTTATTACTGCTTCTGCTCGTGTGGGTGGGATGTGTATGGTGCCAATCACATGGGATGAATAGGAGAGCGGGGTCAGCAGGGATTGGCCCAGTATACATCCCACCCACACAAGCAGCAGCAATAATGAGATTCTCCGCCTCAGGGTTCTTCCTTAACCCCTGAAAAATTTGGGAATGGGAACCATAGGGTAAGGGAAAGGAGAAGGGGGTAAAAAGGGGGGTGGGATTGGTAGAGGAGAACTGGAGTAAAACTGGGGGATCCTGGTCTGTATACAGATGGAGGGGTGGAGAGAGGGGAGGTGGAGAGAGGGGGGTGGAAAGAGAGGGGTGGTGGAAGGAGAGGGGGGTTGAGGGGGGGGAGAAAGAAGGATCGAGGGAGATAGAAAGAAAGAAAGAAAGAAAGAGAAATAATGGAAAGAAAGAAGGATTGAGGGAGAAAGAAAGAAAGAGAAATAAAGGAAAGAAAGAAGGATTGAGGGGGAAAGAAAGAAAGAAAAATAAAGGAAAGAAAGAAGGATGGAGGGAGAAAGAAAAAAAAGAAATAAAAAAAAGAAAGAAGGATCGAGGGAGAAAGAAAGAAAAAGAAATAAAGAAAAGAAAGAAGGATCGAGGGAGAAAGAAAGAAAGAGAAATAAAGGAAAGAAAGAAGGATTGAGGGGGAAAGAAAGAATGAAAAATAAAGGAAAGAAAGAAGGATTGAGGGAGAAAGAAAGAAAAAGAAAGAAAAAAAAGAGAGAAGGATCGAGGGAGAAAGAAAGAAAAAGAAATAAAGAAAAGAAAGAAGGATCGAGGGAGAAAGAAAGAAAGAGAAATAAAGAAAAGAAAGAAGGATCGAGGGAGAAAGAAAGAAAGAGAAATAAAGGAAAGAAAGAAGGATCGAGGGAGAAAGAAAGAAAGAAAAATAAAGGAAAGAAAGAAGGATTGAGGGAGAAAGAAAGAAAAAGAAATAAAAAAAAAGAAAGAAGGATCGAGGGAGAAAGAAAGAAAGAGAAATAAAGGAAAGAAAGAAGGATTGAGGGAGAAAGAAAGAAAGAAAAATAAAGGAAAGAAAGAAGGATTGAGGGAGAAAGAAAGAAAAAGAAATAAAAAAAAGAGAGAAGGATCGAGGGAGAAAGAAATAGAAATAAAGGAAAGAAAGAAGAACGGAGGGAGGAAGAAAGAAAAAAGAAAGAAAGATGGAGAAAGAAAGAAAAAGAAAGAAAGAGGGGTGGAGGGGGAGAGAGAAAGAGAGAACTGACTTAGGAGTGTGCACAATGTAGAGATTAGGAGAGCACTATGTACAGAGTCAGGGGTGTGCTACAGTACATGCATTGTGCACATGTTATATACAGAAGGCACATTTCAGGACTGTATATCTCACTAGCCACTTTAAATAAAAAAATGACCCCCCCCCCCAAAAAAAATCCTCATCCTACACAGGATTGACATACCTCTACCAGCAAAAATCAACCAACCCCCCCAAGGTCTTCCCCTGCCATAAATGCTTTTGAGTCTCCTCCCCCATAAATGTCCCAACACACAGACCTCAGATATAGCACAGGCTCAGGCTCCATGCAGGCAGGAGATGGTCTTTCTCCCAGGTTCCTCCTTGTGTGGACCATCATAAAACATGTCAGATCCAAGGAGGAGTTGAGGAAAAGCGTCCTCTGCTCTGTTACTCTGGGTTGGCAGGCGGCAACTGGTGTAGGAGATGGTGTGGGCACCAGCAAGTACAGTGTCTGGATGGATGCCTGGCACTAGCAATGTCAGATCCCTCTCTGTCGGCCGCCTGGTGAGTTGTGCTGTTACTTCTGCAGAAGCTGGGCTTCTGTATTTAGAAGTGTAGCGGTACCCTTATAGGAGCTGCTGAAGCCCACCTGTCACCCTGCCAAAGCATTCATTTCCCAGACACTCCAAGACATTGAACAGTCCGTTAGCTTTGTTTTGTATTTTTATTGAGGGATTCGAACTTGGATGGGGTAAAGAATTCATGGGATGCCCAGAAAGATTATCAGAACTTGGGACAAATTATATACACTCACCTATATACACTCCTCTTCTTCTCCAGCACAACTCTTGCTGCAGACTATTCCTCTCTTCTTCCTGCATAACTCTTCCTCTTCAGGCACAGCTAGCACGTGGTTAGGCCTGACACTGGCTTCAGCCGGACCTTAGCAGAAATGCCTTATTACAAGCAGGGACCGCGGGTCTCTATGGTGTAGAAAAATAGAAAGTTTTGGTGCTAGCTGCCTTTGATGGACTACTGATGCAAGTCAGCCCTCTTCAGGCATTGCCAGTCCTCCTGGCTGCAGCTGCCCAACTCCACTGCCCGTGACACCACAGTTCTCACTGGCTCTACACCCATCTCAGATTGCATCCTCCCAATCCGCTCCGGCGTGCCTCCCCAGCATTCCTGACTGTGCACATCACTCACCAATGACTGGTGGTTCCCTCCTGGAGACTTGCCCGGCAGTACTCTTCACTGTCCTCTCTTGCTCCTCTCTGTGCCTCCTGTCCAGGATACCTCTGTAGGTTGTAAGAGGGTCCTGCCGCACCCAAGCCCGGGCTCAAGGTCACCCCCCAGACTGGGGAGCTTCCTCAAAGGCCCCAACAGTCTAGCACTCCATCTCCAGTTCTTCCACCGAACTCTCCTCCTCTGCTGGGATGTCCCTGAGTATTTGCCCCCTGCTGTCTGGTCACTTTGGTTGTGATTGGTCAGGGCTCCTCAGAATACCCCAGATGGCTCCACCTCCCCTCCCACCTCCCTTTTTAGCACCTTCTAGAAAGAAGTGGGAGGTTCTGATGTCACCATCTGTGAGTCACCCAGCACAACTCTGAGCCACTCCCAGCCCAACAAAGCTGCCAGCTAGGCCTGCTTAAATTTACCTATCCCTACCAAAAACCTCACTCTCGCACCTACCTAGGTAGAGTGTGCTACAGAAGTGACCAGACAGCACAGGGCAGCGCCGGAGGTGGAGGAACGCCACCCTGGTGATTGATCACAGGCAAATTAGGTGGCGGCGAGGCCCATGTGAGTGAGAGGCCTTAGGCGACCCGCTCTGCTCTGATAGTTCTAATTACTCCACTGATGAGGAGCATCAACCTGGAAGGAGATAAACCTGGTTTGATAGAATGGATGAGCTACAGAGTTGATGCCAGCTTGGTCCCAAGCTTGTAGGCTTTTCTATTTTCTTCTCACCTGGTGATCTGGCCGGTATGTCTGTTGCTTTTCAAAAGAACAAGCTGTCTTGCAGATGTAGCATTTCAAGGGTCGAGAGTGACAAACCTTTTACCACTGAAAGGGTGCTTAATTTTTGGTCTACTTTAATTTTTCTCCTCTCCTCATAGACTCACAGAGGTTATCATTCAGCATATTACAGTATCACAAGCTAGTGATAATGCAAAGTAAGGTGGTGACAGGTTCACTTGAAAAGCAAGATTGTCTAAATGTCACCAGATCCATGTCTGAACAGCATTGAGGGCCAACAATGAGACAATGAAAGATCGGCGGCTAATAATTCTTGTTGCTCTTCTATCTGGAAGGTGTCTGCTTGTAAACTGTGAAACAGATAGCAAGAGACGCTGATAGGTTTACGGCATCTATTACAATTTCCTGCATACTCTGGCAGAATCGCTAACAATGCTTATGTATTATGCCGCACATCTCCAACATAGCACAGCCATCATTTCAACTACTCATCACATAACATGGCCATAAATTTTACTGTTCTATTATCTCATGTGGCCCAACTAGGAGAGAGCCTGTGATTCACGTATTGATAATAATGCCCTTCACATCGCCATTAGCACATAAATCAATGCCATGTATCGGAGAAGGATGGAAAAGGAGGAAGGAACACAAATAGAATGGCCTTCATTCATTAAATATAACTATTACTATTATTATCCCTATTGGATATTTGCATAATTATTCAGCTTGATCCAGAAAAAAAATAACATAAACACTTAAAGGCTCTTAAAGAGGTAGTAAACTGCTGGCTTTTTTTTAAAAAAAACCTGCAAGGCAATGTCATAATGTGCTAGTATGTATCTCACATTATGTGAAACTTACCTTAGAACGTAGCCTTCCAGCACCATGCTGTCACCGCTGAGGGAGCTTCCATCTTCCCCTGGTCTTCCTTCCAGGTTCAGCTGTGAGTGGCTGGAGCCGCGATGACGTCATACACGTGGGAGTTTCTGTTTACGGCACAGGACATGCCCATGCCGTTCCTTCAGAGCGCATGTGCTGGTGACGTCACCGACTGCATATATAGTAAACGGTGCACGTTTAGGAGATATTTACAGTACCTATAGCACTGACGTGTGAAACACATTTACTGGCTGTCCTGGAACTGTGTGTCTTTTTTATATGATTTGCTCAATAAAGAAGTTGTTTTTTTTACTTTGGAGTGCCGCCATCTTCATGCTTCATCTTCATCCATTGCGGCTGCAGACCTGGCTGGCACCCAGATAATCCCAGTGATTGTGGATATTTATGTGGGTTGCTTTGGAGCGGTGTGTACACTGTATACCCTTTTCTTAGATAGAAAGTTCCCAGCTACCTTTCCCTTCTTAGTGTATTCTACGCTACTGCCCCCCCTCCCACCCAAATACCAATATGAAGTAGGGTGGAGTGCAGGGTCAGCCCTACCATGGGTCCCGTTGGGTCCATGGGACCCAGACCAAAGTTTAAGAGGAGCGGCACCAGGGCCGACTTTAATGCGGAGCAAACGCTGCTTGCACATTGGGGGCCACGACGTGCCCCACAATGCCACTGACATTGAGGGAGCTGTAATCCACAGGGAGCAGGGATGCGGTGGTGCCGGTAGCACCACTGACTCTCAGACTCCGCCCTGAGGCAGTCTGTATGGTGGGGAGAAGGCAGAGGCTGCATGTGCAGCTGAGTAAAGGTGTTCAGAGTGGGAGCGGCAGTGCTGAGATCCCCAAAGCGCAGATCGGATGGGGAGCGAGCTAACTGGCAGGTAGGTCCTTCTCCCCAATGTGATGTGCATTTAAACTGGCTGCCTGTGTGGATTGTCTGACGAGGCTGCACTTGTGGGCACTGAGGTGGCACTGATGGACACTGATGAGGCTGCACTGGTGGGCACTGTTGATCTGGCACTGATAGACACTGGTAGGCACTGATAAGCTGCACTGGTGGGTTCTGATGAGGTGGCACTAATGGAAACTCATGGGTATTGATAGGCGGCCTGATGGGTACTGATAGACTTCACTGGTGGGCACTGATGAGGTGGCACTGATGGGCACTAATAGGCTGCACTGGTGGACACTGATGGGCACTAATATGCTGCACTGGTGGACACTGATGAGATGGCACTGATGGACACTGATAGGCTGCACTGGTGGCCACTGATGGACACTGATGCATACTGATAGGCTGCACTGGTGGGTACTGAGTTGGTGGCACTGATGGACACTGATGAGGTTGCACTGGTGGGCACTGGTGAGGTGGCATTAATAAGTTGCACTGATGGACAATGGTAGGTCGCACTTACGGACACTGATGGGCACTTATAGGCTGCACTGGTGGGTATTGATGAGGTGGCACTGTTGGAAACTGATGGGCACTGATAGGCGGCACTGATGGGCGCTGATAGGCTGCACTGATGGACCCTGGTGAGGTGGCACTGATAGGCTACACTGATGGACACTGATAGGCTGCACTGATGGACACTGATAAGCTTCACTGATGGGCACTGATGAGGTGGCACTGATGGACACTGATAGTCTACATTGGTGGACACTGATGAAGTGGCACCGATGGGCACTGATATGCTGCACTGGTGGGCACTGATGGGCATTGATCAGCTGCACTGATGGGCACTAATGAGGTGGCACTGATGGACACTGATGGCATTGATAGGCTGCACTGATGGGCACTGATAAGCTTCACTGATGGGCACAGATGGAGTGACACTGATGGACACTGATAGGCTGCACTGGTGGGCACTTATGAGGTGGCACTGATGGACACCGATAGGCTGCACTGGTGGGCACTGATGAGGTGGCACTGATGGACACAGATAGGCTGCACTGGTGGGCACTGATGAGGCTGCACTGGTGGACACCGATAAGGTGGCACTGATGGGCACTGATAAGCTGCACTGATGGACACTGGTGGGTGGCACTGATGGGCACTGATGTGGTGGCCCCGATGGACACTGATGAGGCTGTACTGGTGGGCACTGATGAGGTGGCACTAGTGAGCACTGATAAGCTGCACTGATGGACACTGATGGGTGACACTGATGGGCACTGTTAGGCTGCACTGATGGGCACTGATAAGGTGCATTGATGGACACGTATAGGGTGCACTGGAGGGCACTGATGAGGTGGCACCGATGGAGACTTATGAGGTGGTACTGGTGGGCACTGATGGGGTGGCACTGATGGGCACTGATAAGCTACACTGATGGTGGCACTGGTGGGCACTGATAAACTGCACTGATGGACACCAGTGGGTGGCACTGATGGACACTGATAGGCTTACTGGTGGGCACTGATGAGGTGGCACTGATGGGCACTGATGAGGCTGCACTGGTGGGCACCGATAAGGTGGCACTGATGGAGACTGATAAGCTGCACTGATGGACATTGGTGGGTGGCACTGATGAGGTGGCCCTGATGGACACTGATGAGGCTCCACTGATGGGCACTGATGAGGTGGCACTGATGAGCACTGATAAGCTTCAGTGATGGACACTGGTGGGTTACACTGATGGGCACTGTTAGGCTGCACTGATGGGCCCTGATAAGCTGCACTGATGGACACTTATAGGGTGCACTGGAGGGCACTGATGAGATGGCACTGATGGAGACTGATAGGCTGCACTGATGGGCACTGATAAGCTTCCCTGATGGGCACTGATGAGGTGGCACTGATGGACACTGATAGTCTGCATTGGTGGGCACTGATGAAGTGGCACTGATGATCACTGATAAGCTGCAGTGATGGACACTGGTGGGTGACACTGTTGGGCACTGTTAGGCTGCACTGATGTTCCCTGATAAGCTGCACTGATGGACATTTATAGGGTGCAATGGAGGGCACTGATGAGATGACACTGATGGAGACTGATGAGGTGGTACTGGTGGACACTGATAAGGTGGCACTGATGGGCACTGATAAGCTGCACTGATGGACACTGGTGGGTGGCACTGATGAGGTGATCCTGATGGACACTGATGAGGCTGCACTGGTGGGCACTAATGAGCACTGATAAGCTGCACTGATGGACACTGGCGGGTGACACTGATGGGCACTGTTAGGCTGCACTGATGGGCACTGATAAGCTGCATTGATGGACACTTATAGGGTGCACTGGAGGGCACTGATGAGGTGGCACTGATGGAGACTGATGAGGTGGTACTGGTGGGCACTGATGGGGTGGCGCTGCTGGGCACTGATAGGCTGCACTGGTGGGCACTGATAAGCTGCACTGGTGTGCGCTGATGAGGTGGCACTGATAGACACTAGCTTGTCCATATACTACCCTAGCCTGTCCATATACAGTCTATATACTACCCTAGCCTGTCCATATATGGTCCATATACTGCCATAGCCTGCCCCTATACTGCCCAAGCCCACCCCTATACAGCCCTATCCCAGTGGCATATCATCTATAGGTGCAATGTGTTCACTGTACACGGGCCCTGAGGGGTGGAGGGGGGCAGTATGCTGACACACATTGCACCCATTGATGCCCTAGGGTGCCAAGATGGGGGAGTGGTAACATGGTGGTATGTCGGATCATTTTGCATATAGACAAGGTGCTGTTGCATGTAAATCTGATTTTCTGATAAATTCAATTTTAGTTTTAATTATCATGATATGAAATAAAGGATGTGGGGGCCTTTTGGTGGGCGTGATTTTTTTTAGAGGGGGAGCAGCATTTCATTCTTAGACCCAGGCAGCACGATGTCTTGGGCCAGCCCTGGTGGAGTGCCCTGTTAGTCAGGATTTCTTACCCTGACACTCAAGTGATTCGTCTGCAAGGTATTTAACCCCATAAGGCTGTCTGCTGGTGAACCTGGTGGTCTTTAATGTCCAGGAGGTGGTGCGGTTTCAATATCATGTGAGTGCTGTGATTGGCTCTCACAGGGGTCCCATGATCGGGAGACCATCCCACTGGCCCCTGCTCAGAAATCTAGATTGAGAGCTGACGCTGACAGCTTAGTCAGTATGCTGGAAACGTGCAGTAAACATGCCCTTAGCACACAAGCCTCATGCCATATATGTGTGGAGGCTAGACATTAAAGCCCACCTTTCTTGCCGCTGTATTTATGCATTACGTGGTCTTCAAGAAGTTAAGGGGGTTGTTGCAATGGATAGAGATTCACTGATGGAGCCTCATGACACAAAATGTAGCGTATGGAGAGTGTGTACTCACTTTCCCCTTTGGGGTAAAGCTGGGACACAGCTGGTCCCCTAGATAGGGGAGAAGCTCGGATGGAGGTGCTTGTTGGAAATTAAGAAAAATAACTCAAGTCAGTTTCATGAGTACAGCAGCATACTTCCCGTAAACACCCAACACTGGGACCAGCTACTGTATGTTCAAACTATAAGGTAACTTGAGCTCTTGACCATATTTTTGAAAGAAGTCTATGCATACAAATGACCGGTTGCTTAATGTGTGAAACGGCTCAAAGAAAGTTAGTAAATGTTTCAAATGAACTTTGTCTCTATGATATGTTCGATGGGAACTGTCAGCACAAGTAAGTAAAGTTTGGTTGTTGAGAATCCACATGTAAAGGCAAAGGTTTCTACTGCTGTTAGGAGTACTGGTCTGGGTTCCTATTCTTTCTGCCCATACCTGGAGGAATTTAGACAATAAAAACACTTCGGGGCGGAAACAAGTGGTGGACAGGTGGAGGAGGGTTTGCTTGCTTGGTGGTGGTAGGAAAAGTTCCTCCTTTGTGTACATACCCAGAAACTTGGGCCCCCATGTCTCATGGGTAGGGTTGAGCGAACTCGAACTGTAAAGTTCGGGTCCGTACCGAACTTTCGGGTGTCTGTGTCCCGAACGGTTGAGAAAAACGTTCGGGTTCGGGTTCTGGTATTTTATCACGAATGTTGAATAGCTGCAGGGCAGCCAATCAACAAGCGTTTCACTGGTTTTCCCTAGAAGCCATCACAGCCATGCCTACTAATGGCATGGCTGTGATTGGCCAGTGCATCATGTGACCCAGCCTCTATATGAGGCTGGAGTCACAGTGCTGCATGTCACATGCTCTCAGGTTAGTGTAGGGAGAGGATGCTGCTGGCGCTGTGAGGGACAGATTGTGAGGGACAGATTGCAGTGATAATAACTAGGTAGAGATTATTACTACTGCTTTGAGGGACAGATTGTAGATCTACAACATCTCATCCTGCATTACAGAATGATCTGATTATAGAATGATCTCTCATCCTGCATTACAGAAAGATCTGATTACAGAACGATCTCTCGTACTGCATTACAGAACGATCAGATACTGGACTAGGTAGAGATTACTACTGCTTTGAGGGACAGATTGCAGATCTAATAACATCTCCCATTTTTCTTCCTTTTGCAGCCCTCTAGCACTTTCCAGGACTTTTTTACAGTCATTTTTGTGCCGAAAAGTTTGGGTCCCCATTGACTTCAATGGGGTTCGGGGTCCGGGGTAAAGTTCGGATAACGTTCGGTACCGAAGCCGAACATTTCCGCAAAGTTCGGCCGAACCCGAACATACAGATGTTCGCTCAACTCTACTCATGGGCTTTTGGTATTTGACTGGACCCCCTGCAAAGTTGCTTTGGAACAACTGGAGATGTAGAGGCCTCTTGTAAGTAGATGAACGTGCATTTCCTGACATGACCTAGGTCTGACATGAGTGGGAACCTGAATCTGGCCATTACTGAAATTGGATGGTAGGATTCAGAGCAGGAACTGGCTTAACAATCTGTAGCAAGGGTGTGCTACAAACCTACCTCCCTCTAAACATGGTGACCTTCAGTGATATTTACTATTTATCTTCTTTTCATAAATCTTTCCAGCCCTTGCCCTACCTGCACAATAACTTCCCATAGACTTGATTGTGGTCTTGCTCCAATGGCAAGGTCATGGTCCATTCAGGTCTATGGTAAGTTACTATGCAGACAGCACTGAAATATTTTTTGTACAGCAGATGTTAGCACCACAGGGGGTTTCTACCATCACAGAGAAGAAAGTGGACACCTAGGTGGGTGGTTTTTGCTTAGAGTAGTTTAGAAGAGTACAATAGGAGCTGAGAACTTTTTATCTACACCTGAACGGACTTGGACTTCAACTGATGTTATATACAAATTGAAGGAGCGATAAAAGATCTAGCGATCTAGGCCAGTGTATCTCAGCAGGTCATGTTTTCGGGCTTTCCATTATTTTGCACAGGTGATTTGATCAGTTTCACTGCCTTAATAATTACCACAGCCGTTTCATCTGAGGGAAATCCTGAAAACATGACCTGTTGGGGCGCCTTGAGGACTGCAGTTGAGAAACACTGATCTAGGCAATGGCATCAGTTATACCTGCAAACACGGCATCATTTACACAGGAACCGCTTCAGTGTCAACAGCTTCTGGCAAAATATACCAGCAGAAGGCACAAATAGAGGAACAGCGTCCACCATGTACACCCTAGAAATTTTAGATACAATTTTGCAGGATGTTCTTCATATGTTCAAGGCCTTTAATAGGTTGATAGGTAATTGCCATTTTGCTTGCAGTTGTGATAATTGATATCCTTTTTACCTCCTTTTGCAAAAATGTTGCCATCGGAAGCTCGTTTTTTTTTCAACTTTTAAGTTAACTTTTCTGATTACACAAGGCTATGTTATGCTAATCCTCTTGTCCTGTTGTAGCTTGTTATAGAAAGAGGATTAGATATTTCCATAATCCATAATTTCACATTTCTTTCACAAAAAAATCTCTTCCGAACAAGACAAACCATTCTTAAATTGTATGTGTAGCCAAAGGCCCCCTTAGGGGTGGCTGGTAGTTGAGGTTCACCTGATCACACTGCCCTCAATCACACTATTCCGCACATCCAGAGACACAGAACAGGCTGGTACTTGGGTTTTTTTTATTAGGGGATTTGAACTTTAATGGGGTTGGGATGATTATGGGATGCCCAAGAATTGAACAGTTCTGTACATGGGACCTCTAAATACACCTCTGTATATACACTTCTCCTTCTTCACTCCAGCACTGACACTTGTGCACGTTACACTCCTTGTTCTTCACTCCTGCACACTTACTTCTCACTGGTGAGACCGGGAAGGATATTTACCAGACATCTAAAAGGTCTTCTTAGGCCTAGCTAGCACATAGTGAGGCCTACTGTAGTTGAAGCAGGACCTCCGGACCACCCATGACAAGCAGAGGCTAATATACTCCAAAGTGTAGCGAAATACTCTGCGCTAACTGGGGTGATGGACTACTACTCCCAGCCCATCTTCTTCCAGGCCCCGCCAGCTACTCCAGCTGCAACGGCCTTCTTCACTGACACAGCAACATCAAAGTCCCACACTGGCCTCTGCATTCTTCCCAGACTGTCTCTCACCCCAATCTGCTCCAGCATGCCTCTGACGGTATCCCAGGGTATGTTGCTCCCCGACTTCTGACACTTGTAATGATTAGTGAAGAAATGATGCTGAACATCCGCACACCTTTGCAACACTTTTATTGTGATAATCCTTAAATCCAAACAGTTACATCATATACGAACATTGGGGTACAGGGCTCACCAGGGACATCACACTGTGATGTTGGTGCTTAATCATGGACTATGATTAAGCACCAACATCACGGTGTGAAACGCATTAGCTAGTGACCCCTGTACCCCAGTGTTCATATATGATGTAACCGTTTGGATTTTACAGATTAGTACAATAAAGGTGTTCCAAAGTTGTGCGGACATCCAGCATCCGCACCTATGTGGATGGAAGCGTGGACAGTGTTTTATTGGGAGCAAGGAGCCTGGAGCGGTGTTCATTTTTCTCCTGACACTTGTAGTTCCACACTGAAGATCTCTCCCAATAGTGCTCTCTCCCGCTGTCCTTTCTACTCTGTCTTGTGCCTGCCACCACAATCTCACCCCTCATGGCTGCACCCCAGGCCCAGGGTCACCCCCCCCCCCAGACTGAAAGCTTCCCCTGGCTGCAACAGCCTCCACACTATTCCATCTCCAGACTTCCACCCGAACTTCTCCTCCCAGATTGGGCTGACCCAGGGTATTTAAGGAGGCCTGGTCAAGGCTCCTTAAGACACCCCAGATGGCTATACCTCCCCTCCCACCTCTCTTTCCAGAAAACCCCAAGAAGCCTCTGGAAAGAAGTGGGAGGTACTGATGACACCATCTATGAATCACCCAGTCCTACCTCAACCACTCCCAGCCCAGAATCAAAACAATCAGGCCTGACTAAATTTTGCCTTACCTAGCAAAAAACCCCTATCCTAGCACCTAGCTAGCGTGGAAGGCGCTACACTCACCCCCAACCAAACCTCAGCTGGTCCCCAGCTGAGAAATTATGGAAAATGACTCCTGGGCCAAGGAGCAGGCCATCCCATGATCCAGAATTGGGAAGGGGAAAAGCAAACTTGGGTGGGGACTGTACAAATAAATAAGTACAAAAATATAGGTCAATCTCTGTGGCTATTTACATTTGTACACAGTAATATACATTCCAAACTACTGTCTTTACTACTAACAGCATGTAAATACATTCAATATATATTTCCAGAGCCGGAACACTTCTTGCGAGAGAAAAGCACTCTGCTCAAACAGTTGTAGAAGAAAGTTTTGACTCTCGCCGGATGGGGATGAGCAGCCGCTCTATCCCAGGGGTCCTAAGGGAAGATAAAACAACTAAACTACAACTAACTAAATAACAACAGGTCTATTGAGAGGGGGTTATTATAAGCCTGCCAATAAAACAAACACTGCACACAATAACAAATTTCTTCTTCTTCCAACATGCCCTGTCAGCAAGGGGTTAGGATCCCACAGTCAGGAGCAGAAAAAGGGGAAAAGTATCAGCAAGCTAGTTCCTTTTTAAAGTTCCTGATGGGAGGAGCCCCTGCAAAGGCAACAGGCTTTAAAAAGGGAAAATGGACTGGACAAGCTTCACCCCAGTGTCCATGCAATGGGTAAGTCTCTTCCACTGGGCACAGGGTGGCAGGCTGACTTTTCCGCCAATTCAGGAGGATTGACACACTCCACTACTTCACCAGCAGTCTCTGGAGTGTATCTACATTGGCTGTAGCTCAAACAGTCCCTCAAATGTAGTAATGGGGATCGGGCAACCTCTTCCAGCCTCTCCCGTCCTCCCGAATTAAAATTGAAAAGCTCTTTGCGGGTTGGCCCGCTTTGATCACTATCACGCAGTCCTTACAGATAGCCTGCCCAAGCTTCCACTCTTTCTTCAGATCCTTGAACCTCTCCCAACTGCTGCTTTCCGATTACCACAAAGGCTTGGGGACATGAAGATACTCCCATGTCATCTCATCTTCCACTCCTCCCTGGAGTTCTCAACAATGTCCATGACATGGGGTGGGACGTATGGCTAATCCAGGCCTCACTCCAGGGCAACCCGTCGCTGTAATTCCTGCTGATACCGGGAGAGCCTAGGTAGACTCTTGACCTTCACTCTCCCTGGCAAAATATGGGTGTCAGGAGATTTGACTACAATTTGGAGGTAGGTTGTTGCCCTGGTCTGGGTGGTGAAGGGCCTGTTTGAAAAGGTTTGGCTGCTGGTACTGGGGATATTTGCTGCATTGTTTGAGTCCTACAAAGGCCCCAATAAATCCTCCTCTGAGGGGGAATTGAAAGTGTGTGAATCCCCCGTCACCCACTCTTCATCGGAACCTTCACTTGGAGACCACCACTCCGCCAGGTGCTCCATGGAGCCAAACTCTGCCAGCAGTCTGGGTGACCCCCAGTCCATGGCCCTGTCCTCAGCATCCCCGCTAGGCTCAACAAGGGTCTCATCCCTCTCCACAACTAGCTCCTTCCCCGCTGGGATTGCTATGGGGTTGGGCTCGGCCGGTATTTCAGGGACCCCGGACTCCCGCATGGCAGTACTTACGGTATCCAGGTCCCCGGCCAGGCCACAGGCCATGACAGCCTCCTCTCGCCCTCTGTCCTCTGTCTTTGCTGGGGAGTTGCTTGGCGGCAACTCTAGCCAGCCTTGATGGGATGATCCCAGGCCTGCTCTGGCCTTCCGGGACTTCCGCGGCTGTGGACAACAAAATCCTGTGCACAGGTCCACTGCATAGTACGATGGCTCGTGCTGTGTAGATATCAGCTGGGTCAGCGACTCACCACAATGGCCGCACCATGCCCAGGCGGTAACTCCAGCAGTAGGCATCTGACACTCTGAGCATAGCAAGCACAGTCCCCTATATCACTCCCAATGCGAGTCTCCCATGAGGCTCCAATTGGACCCCAGTGTTCACCAGGGTCCGCTCCAGCTTGTCCTGCAACCAGATTAATGCTGGTGCAAGTCAATCACCTTCTGTCATCTTCCGCTGCCTCATGGTGTCTGAAGCTAGCTGCAAGCGCTGAGATTCTTCCAGGGTGTGCCATTACCAGACGGACTGGCGACATTAGTCCCGATAAGCAGGCTTGCTGCAGGCCACGTTGTTGTAACCCCTTGTGTGAAGGATGGAAACTTGCAGACATTCTGATGCTAGCAGGACTTGTCCAGACATGCTGATCTTGTAGGTGGTTGCCGGTAGCAACATTAATTGTAGTAGCAACTGTTTTGCTGGAAAGAACACCTCTAACACTGTCTCTCCCTCCATCAGCAGAAAAAATTCTGGGCATACTTTACTGTAAGCAGGAGTTTGGAGCACAAGTTCAAGATGCCCAGCTTTTGCAGTACTCTGGGCATATTTGTAATCCAGTGGGTGATGTTCAGCTTTTGCAGAGAGCTGGACATGTTTGTAATCCATGGGCACGATTGCTGGCTGTGGTTATCCACGAGTGATAGCACAAGTTTTACAAGTCACTGAGTTGCAGAAAAGTAATTTACAAGTCACCACCCCAGTGCTGGTTGGAATAACTGGATAAGCAGGAACAGCAATTGGCGCCCGCTGGTTACTACGGGCAATGGCACTTGTATTAAAGCACAGTTTGGTGAGCAGAGCACATAAGTTCTTTCCCTGGTCCAAAACTTGCTAATAGCAAACAGTCATATTTCCTTGGCTCAGTTCTTTTCCATTGCTAGGGGTAGCGACTGGCAGAATGACGTAAAACAGATGAATCCCGGACAAGCCCCCAAATGTAGGCAATGGCTCCCCTTAGGAGTGGCTGGTTTTTGTGGTTCACCTGATCACACTGCCCTCAATCACACTTTGCCGCACATCCAGAGAAACAGAACAGGCTGGTACTTTGTTTTGTTTTTTATTAGGGGATTTGAACTTGGATGGGGTATGGGATGCCCGGGAATTGAACAGTTCTGTACACGGGACCACTATATACACCTCTGTATATACACTTCTCCTTCTTCACTCCAGCACTGATACTTGCTGCACGTTTCACTCCTTGCTTCTCACTGGTGAGAAAATGTCTCCTTAGGCCTAGCTGGCACATGTTGAGGCCTGCTGTAGTTGAAACAGGACCTCTGGTCCACCTATTACAGGCAGAGGCTAATAGCCTCCAAAGTGTAGCAAAATACTCTGTGCTAACTAGGGTGATGAACTACTACTCCCAGCCCATCTTCTTCCAGGCCCTGCTAGCTACTCCAGCTGCAACAACCTTCATCATTGCCACAGCAACATGAAAGTCCCACATTGGCTTCTGCATCCTTCCCAGACTGTTTTTTACCCCAATCTGCTCCGGCATGCCTCTGACAGTATTCCAGGGTATGTTGCTCACCGACTCCTGACACTTGTAGTTCCACACTGAAGCTCTCTCCCACTGTCCTTTCTGCTCTGCCTTGTGCCTGCCACCAAGATAGATCTCACTCCTCCTGGCTGCACTCAAGCATTCCAGATTGGGCTGACCCAGGATATTTAAGGAGGCCTGCCCCCTGCCAATCCAAATTGGGGATTGGTCAAGGCTCCTTAACCACTTCAGCCCCGGAAGGTTTTGCAGCTTTAGGACCAGAGCACTTTTTGCGATTCGGCAGTGCACTGCGACGCTTTAACGGACAATTGCGCGGTCGTGCGACGTTGTACCCAAACAAAATTTGCGTCCTTTTTTTCCCACATATAGAGCTTTCTTTTGGTGGTATTTGATCGCCTCTGCGTCATTTCTTATCGCCACTATAAACAAAAGAAGAGCGACCATTTTGCAAAAAAACCCAAATTTCTTACTTTTTGCTAAAATTCAAATCCAAAAAAAAATATAAAAAAACATTTTTTTTCACCGTTTTTGGCCGATTTATATTCTTCCTCATATTTGCGATAAAAAAAAATCGCAATCGGCGTTTATTGATTGGTTTGCGCAAAAGTGGCCGCGTTTAGGGATGATGAGAATTCATTTCTGGGGTTTTTATTTATTTTTTTTTTTTTTACTAATAATGGCGGCGATCTGCGATTTTTAGCGGTACTGCGATATTGCAACGGACATGTCGGACATTTTTGACACTTTTTTGGGACCAATGACATTTATTCAGCGATCAGAAATTTAAATGTCCACTGATTACTGTATAAATGTCATTGGCAGTGAAGGGGTTAACCTGGGGGGGAGAGCTAGGGGTTAACTGTGTTCCCTGTGTGTGTTCTTACTGTGGGGGGGTTGGGCTAACATGGGCATGAGAGATCTAACTGATCCCAGTGACAGGGATCAGTAGATCTCTCATGCCCCACTGACAGGGCGGGGAACCGCCGTGTTTACATCGGCAGTTCCCCGTTCTTTTCCCTGTAGCCGCTCATCGGGTCCCCCCGAGCCGTAGGCACATTCCTCAGGAGTGCGGCGGCGCGCGCGCGCCCCCTGGTGGCCAAAATGCGAATCGCCGTTTATTTACGGCGATTTGCGCAGGGCTCCCCCCACTGCCGCCGTAAAAACACGGCGCGCGGTGGGGAACCTGTTAAGACACCCCGGGTGGCTACATCTCCCCTCCCACCTCTCTTTCCAGAAAACACCACAAGTCTCTGGAAAGAAGTGGGAGGTCCTGATGACACCATCTGTGAATCACCCAGTCCTACCTGAGCCATTCCCAGCCCAGAATCAAAACAATCAGGCCTGCACTAAGGCCTGACTAAATTTTGCCTTACCTTGCAAAAAAAACCTATCCTAACACCTACCTAGTATGGAGGGCGCTACATATGTTAACCCTAACACTGAACTCCTCTTATTTGGTCCCTATTGGAATTTTAAAGAAACCATTGAAAGTGTTCTGCTATATCTGTTGGTAAGTACTACAAAACAACCTGCTGATCCTGCCGGGAACTTCATAGCTGCTAATGCAGCCACCACAGATAAGAACTGGTAAGCTGGAATATACTACAGGTTTGTTAATAGGTTTGTATGCACTTTAGGGTCATATAAAAAGAGTGGGAAGTGGAGTCTGTTGGAGACTTTAGAAATCTTTTAGCTACTCATATAAGATAAAGTATGTTACTCTGCCAGGAAAGTATCTGTATGCGGTGCAGTCTATTGATGTGTTTCCCTAAGTCCTCATTTTTTACTTTCATGATGCACCTGCTCTGCTTATGGATGTTGCTTTAACTCTGGTGATTAAGATTGCATTCTGTGGCTGGAGGGGGGGGTCATCCTTCCTGCCCCTGAAGACTGTTCCAAGAAAACTCAGCCAATGTAATGACGATGGAGAAGTGACACAAAACAGAATATACAGAGAAAAGCAGAAAAAACATTGGTATTTCTAGTCAGAAGCCTTAACCACTTCAGCTGTGGAAGGTTTTACCCCCTTCATGACCAGGCCATTTTTTGCAATGCGGCACTGCTTTGCTTTAACTGACAGTTTCGCCGTTGTACCCAAATATATAGGTCCTTTTTTTCCCACAAATAGAGCTTTCTTTTGGTGGTATTTTATCACCTCTGCGGTCCTTATTTTTTGCCCTATACACAAAAAAAAGACTGACAGTTTTGAAAAGAAAAAACAATATTTTTACTTTCTGCTATAAAACACATCCAATAAAAAAATGGAAAAAATCAAATATCTTCATAAATTTAGGCCAATATGTATTCTGCTACATGTTTTTGGTAAAAAAAAATCCCAATAAGCGTATATTGATTGGTTTGTGCAAAAGTTATAGCGTCTACAAACTATGGGATATCTTTATGGCATTTTATTTTTATAATTGGTTTTAGTAGTAATGGCAGTGATCAGCATTGTTTAGCTGGACTGCAACATTGTAGCGGACAAATCTGACACTAAGTGACACTTTTTAAATCTGTATTTCTTATTTAATTTTTATTTTCTATTATAAATTCATTTTTATTTCTCATTTTTACCTTTTTACCCAGTTTTGTTTTTTTTTTTTTATTATTATTTCATTTATCCATACTCATAATATAGTGTTTTATATGGTTTGTAATCAATGATTTTTCAACGACTATGGTGATCTATGGCTCTGCTTGGCTGTTTTGGTGCTCTGTGCTAAGATGTTGCCTGTCCCTCTGGGTTTCATCATTTCGGGAGGTGTGATGCGTACTGCGGGTCCCAGCTCTCCCTCCTACCATGGAGGTGGCCGGGGGCTCCTACACTGCGCATCGACGTCACGGGCGCACGCTGGATGTGCGGCATCTTTTGGCGCCATGATCCATGGCGGGGCTTTTGTCCATCTGGCGTGCAATTCTGGGAGAGGTGTGGTTGGTACCATGGGCCGGGCAGCTTATGCTGTCTGGGCGGTGGCCCTCCTCCCCTCTCCAATGGCGCGCAACTGTGACTTTGGGGGACGGCGTGTGGCGGCGCTCCTATATAGGGCAGTCCTGCGCGGCGGGCGGACAAATGGGAAAGCACTTCTCACTCAGTTGGACACATTTGCTGGACCTATCTTCACAACAGGTATCATGCTTTTCTTCCAGTCATCTCACTCATCACTCTTCTTATATTTGCACTATCCATTTAATTTATCATCCAATTCTAATACCCACTCACATTTACATTAATTCACAGATATATCATTCTGGCAACCTCACTACCACAAACTCACACTAGTGCTGTACCGCTTCCGTTCGCCGTGGGTGCTGTCCTGTTGGGGGTGCGGTCTCTTGCTAGGCCCCCTGAGCTCCCGAGGTGATGGTCCCGGTCGGCTTGCAGTTTCTGGCATGGGCACCTACCCCTACCAGTACAATATATGTAAGTTTTTTTGGGGGGCATTTGCTCTTTTTTCCCCTCATTCCTTATGAGCTTAGAACCCTACTTGATCAATTTTGACTCTATACCATATGGAATTTTCTTTTCAGATAGGCTTGCTCCTGAAGAGTGATAACAACAAGTCAGGAAACGCGTTGAGCTACTAACGGTCCTATCACAACACATATCCAATTTTTATGACTTTTTTTGTATCTAATATACAGACTTTATTGGTATGTCTAAAAACCTCATTGATGTTGGTAGATATTTGGCCATGAGCCATTAATATTATGTGTCTATGTGGGTTTTATTGAGAAATATTGCATTGTGAACAAGTACAGTGTTGTGTGTGTTTATATATTCCTGTATCAAAGTAGGGCATGGTCTCACATTTATATGTATAATAAACAACACTGTTTTTATATTGAAGTATTTCCTTTACCACTGCACACCTCATTTAAAGTCCCGCCTTCTGTTCCCCCCCCCCCTTTTTTGTAGAATACTGACAGGGATGGAGGCAGGGTATCCCTAATAAGCTATGCCTCATTTAAAGTCCCATTAACTCTTTACTTGTATATCAACTAAGTGACACGTGTTGGGGACCAGTGACACCAATACAATGATCAGTGCTAAAACAAATGCACTGTCCTAATGCCACTGGCAGGAAAGGGGTTAACATTAGGGGCGATCAAAGGGTTAAGTGTCCTCCTAGGGAGTGATTTCTAACTGTGGGGGAATGCTGTGACTGGAGGAAAACAGAGATCAGTGTTTCTGCTTAGCAGAAACATAAGATCTCCATCTTCCTCCCTCACAGAACAGAGGTCTGCCTCTCTTGTGAACGATCAACGGGTCCCGGGGGCCATTGCGGCCACCAGACCCGCTGATTGGCTCCCACTGTGTCCCGCTGTATCCTCTCATCGCTCCAGAGCCAATGAGAGGAATCACATACAGGTACCTGATTTTGCGCTTAAGGGCTGCCCTGCCGCAGTATATGTACGCGGGACGGTCATTAAGCGGTTAAAGTGTTTTTTTTTACCTTAGCTTTTTTTTATGGGCTGCAGCTGTGTGCAGACAGCCTATGTTACATAATGAGGACACAGCATTTGGAAGAACACAGCCGCAGGTCCTAATTTGACAGGCGTGTGTGTACAACCATAGGGCCCCAAACACAGACAATGAGCATTCAGGGCCACAAACCCACAGCTACACATAAGGCCGCTAATAAGGCAGTACAGCCCCCCTCCTGTACTGGGCCCGGGCACCATCAGTTCAGAAGGGGGGCCCAGGCATCTGCTGAGCAGGAGGGCAGCTGTACTATCTTATTTCAGAAACCAATCCTCTGCTGCCTCCCCCTGCAGCGCTGCCAGCTTCTCTTCCTCTTTCTCCCTCTGGCTGCACTGCAAGGAGATTGGTTCTAACACATGCACCCCTTCCATCTGCTTTCTGGGCCCCCCATTTGCCCCTTTTCCAAGCAGCACTTCTGGCTTCCCACCTCTCCTCACTTACAGGCAGCTACTGCGGGCCCAAAGGGAGATTTTTCAGGATAGAGAGCGGGGTAAGAAGCTGGTAAATATGTCATTTACTGGCCCCTTCCTTTCCTGAATAAACACAGTGAGAGATTGGTACCAATCACTCCTGTGTCCATTCATCACTGAAGCATAGTATACTGTGTTTGCCATGCTTCAATTTTTGAATGAGCAGGAAGCTTCAGAGCATTTCCTGTTCATTAATTTGTGCTGCTGAGGCTGTAAAAAAAGGGCCTGATTAATCTGTGTCCTCAGTCACTTTCGGCCAGGAAGGGGGGGGGGTGCCCTGTCAGGTAGGCTGTATGGGGCCCTGTGATTTCTAACAGCAGCCCTGCCTACACACCTGTCATAAATAGGACCTGTGGCTTCAGCGATAGGAGCAGAAGCCAGCAGCTCTGAAGGGTGGGTACCAGGAGTGCACATACGTGGGCCTGAGCAGCAGAAGAAAGGGGAACCTGGAAAGGAGGCTCAGTGGGAGCAGGAGATCCCCGCTCTTTGTAATCCGGCAGCTCTCCTCTTTCTGCATTGCAGGCTGCATTGGATGGGCACTGCTGTGCTGAGGCTGCATTGATGGGCACTGATGAGGCTGCAGGGCACTGATGAGGTTGCATTGATGGGCACTAATCAGGCTGCATTGATGGCCACTGATGATGCTGCACCTCCTTTGTTGCTATTAACATTAAATTATGTTACCACATTGTATAATATTTGTCTTGCTTCATAACATCAATATCCATTATAAAACCAGGTGGGCATGGATGGTGAGCTGATTCGGTGATTCAATGGGCCACTTTACTGGACTTGCCCCCCAGGCCTAAGGCTGCCAGCCGCCCCCCCCCCCCCCCTTTTTTTTTCTCTCTCCCCTTTCCTTCACATAGAATACCTTATGGTACACATTATACACGTTGATAGAAGTAAAATGATTATAGGAATATTTAGGCAGACTATTTAAGAGTAACAAATTGAGAGTAGATTGCCCTGAGTAATTGGTGACCACATTTTGGGGTTGTTTTGGTATGCTATAGGATTAGGTGTATTGGCACAGAGTGTTGGGGTTTTCCTTTTCCCCCCTTCCCCTCCCTTTTTTTTTTTCTTTTTCTTTTCTTCCCCTGTTGGTTTATAATATGGAAGGGTTAGGTGTCTCCCTTTCTCTCACCTTCTCCTGAATACCACCTATTGGAAGGATGCGCCCCCTGGAGGGTCAATTGCAATTAGAAGGATTGGAGATAGGGGGAGGGGTTGGGTGGGTGTTTTTGTCTTTTTTTTGTTTTTTCATATTTTCTTTTGTCCTGTATTTGTGGAATAGGGTAGAATTCATTTTTTTAGAGATGTTTGACATGATCTGTATGTTAATAAGGAAAATATAGATTTTAAGTGCCGAATTTTTTATGTAATGTACATTGTATATCTCAAAAAAAATCATTATTATAAATAAAAAAAATCATAATTGTCATTGCTGATATTATGAAGGGTTGTTATGCCCAAAGCTATCTGGTGGCAGTGTAAAGAAATCTTTGTGCAGGGTGAGGCTGAAAGTGGCATTGTTGTGGAGGTGACAGCGCGGTGTGAGGTTGACCAATCTTCTTTTGTCGCGAGTTGGTGAAAAGGGCTATGGCAATGGCCCGACACCACGCCCACATCTGGGCTTTAATTTTGTACAGTAGGTTACATTGCATGGCCTTTTTGTCCTCCTGTTCCAGATCTCTCACCTTGTTGTGTCATGTTCGTCTTGTATTCTCTCCCTGTCAGAGCAGACATGTCTGTAGACAGATGCAGTCTATTTTCTCCACTGCAGGTGGCGCTATCCCGCAGCAGAACTGTTGCTGGAGAGGAAGTCAAGAGGAACAGGGGTCCTCTATGGTTTCCTGGGTCACTGGGGAAGCTATCTTATTTGATGCTGCCGCCCCATGTGGCTCAAGCAGCCATCTTGGGTCAGGAAGTGCCTATTTAAGGCCCTGGCACCCTGGTTTGGTGTGCATTGTGCGAGTTGGCAGAGTAGGGAGAGGTGCATCTTCTCTTCCATTCTAATTTCTTGCCCTCCTAAGCCCTGACCCTGAGCTACTTACTATATAGAAAATAAAATAAAGAAATATGTTTTTTGCCTTGCTATCTACCTTAAATCGAATTGCTAATTGCATGTTGTACTTGTTTGTAAGCTAAATACTGAAATGTGTACTTAAAACTGTAATTTTGTACCTTTTGGAAATGCCAGTAAAAACTTGGCTGTGCCAGTAAAATCTGCTAGGTTGGCAATACTTCACAGGGGGCACCTTTGAACAGCAGCATTGTCAGTCTGGGGGGAGGGGAGTGTTTTGATGCACTAGCAGATTTAATTACACTAATAAATTGAAGCCAAACTCTAGCTCACACTTTATAATTAGTTACAGTTTCCTTTTTGTGATAAAGGTTTTACATAAAAAAATAGAAGAAAAGTTTTCTGCAAGACCTAAGTCTTGCCAATGGTGGACTTTACTGGTACTTAACATGAGACCAAAAAACAATATTGAAATATAAAACATCAATGTTTATTATTACAAAGTTTAAAACATCAATCATTTAAAGCAAGGTATGTGACATAACATTCTGGCTTCCGTATATATCCTTTGATCCTACTTCAGTCCATTGAATATCATTGAAGTCAGACCAAAGTCGGTTCATCATCGTCTTAACTGATCCGACTTTGGCATCCGACTTGTGCTCTCAGGATCTTGAAGGGGAAACCCACGCTAATTAAAAAAAAAAAACTGCATAGGGTTCCCCCTCAAAGACCATACCAGACCCTTTGGTCTGGTATGGATTTTAAGGGGAACCCCCACGGCACAAAGACGGCGTGGGGTCCCCTCCAAGATCCATACCAGGCCCTTATCCAAGCACACAGCCCTCTGCCCCCCCCACCCCAAAGCACCTTGTTCCCATGTTGATGAGGACAATGGCCTCTTCCCAACAACACTGGCTGGGGGTTGTCGGGCCCAAAATCCCGGCCCCCACCCTATGTGAATGAGTATGAGGTACATTGTACCCCTACCCATTCATCTAAAAATAGTGTCAAAAATAAAAACAGTAGGCAGGTTTTTGACAAAGTAATTTATTAAAGCTGCTCTGGCATCTCTACCAATTTCTTCTCCATCCGCTGATCTCTTCTCTCCTCTCCGGCTCTTCTCCCTCCTCTGCTGATGTTTTCTCCCATCACCGGCTCTTCTCCCTCCTCTGCTGATGCCTTCTCCCCTCTCCGGCTCTTCTCCCTCCTCTGTTGATGTCTTCTCTCCTCTCCGGCTCTTCTCCCTCCTCTGCTGATGTCTTCTCCCCTCTCCGGCTCTTCTCCCTCCTCTGCTGATGTTTTCTCCCCTCTCCGGCTCTTCTCCCTCCTCCGCTGATGTCTTCTCCCCTCTCCGGCTCTTCTCCCTCCTCTGCTGATGTCTTCTCCCCTCTCCTGCTCTTCTCCCTCCTCTGCTGATGTCTTCTCCCCTCTCGGGCTCTTCTCCCTCCTCTGCTGATGTCTTCTCCCCTCTCCGGCTCTTCTCCCTGCTCTGCTGATGTCTTATCCCCTCTCCGGCTCTTTTCCCTCCTCTGCTGATGTCTTCTCGACTCTCCAGCTCTTCTCTCTCCTCTGCTGATGTCTTCTCCCCTCTCCGACTCTTCTCCCTCCTCCGCTGATGTCTTCTCCCCTCTCTGGCTCTTTTCCCTCCTCTGCTGATGTCTTCTCCCCTCTCCGGCTCTTTTCCCTCCTCTGCTGATGTCTTCTCCCCTCTCCAGCTCTTCTCTCTCCTCTGCTGATGTCTTCTCCCCTCTCCGGCTCTTCTCTCTCCTCTGCTGATGTCTTCTCCCCTCTCCGGCTCTTTTCCTCTCTCCGCTGTCTTCTCCCTTTGTTCTTCCTTCAATTTTCTCTCAACACTCCCTCCGTGTAATGCTAGGTCCGCTGCGTGGCATCACTTATACAGTCATGGGGCGTGGCCACCCAATGACGTCATTCGGAGGCCCCACCCTGTTGGGCATGATGGGCGGTGAGGTCACAAGGGAGTGGGGCCTCATGATGACGTCACCTATATGTAATGTCACACAGCAGACCTAGCATTATAGTGGGAGGGAGTGTTGAGAGAACATTGGAGGAAGAACAGAGGATTCTCCCCCTCATATTAAGGGTATGCATAATAGCATATCCCCCAGAACTCACAGCATGATGAGTGAAGCCGACTGCCTGTGGTCAGCTTCGGATAGAGGTCCTCTGTTTTTGTACATAAAAAAATAAATAAAAGCTGATCACTGCAAGCACCCCTGTCAGTGGCAAATGGTTTGTCTCATTCATTTAATTGAGAGCTTGACCTGTTGAAAATCAACAGACTTACTGGCTGGATCACCAGATTAAATCAAAAGAAATAAAGCCTAAAAATGAAAACTAATGCAGCCATCACATCTAAGAAATGGTAAGCTGCAATATAATAAATGTTTTCTTTTGAGGTTAAGGCCTCATACACACGGACGTTTCTAAAAAAATAAACAAAACGTCGGGCCCGACGTCAAGGAAAAAAAGTCTGCGTTTTTCGGCGTTATGCATCGGCGTTTTTAAGCGTTAGTGAGCGTCGGCATCAAAATCATCCCTCTGCTATTTTTCAACCTAAAAACGTCGGCGTCAAAAAACGCCGGTATAATATTAGGTGGCGTTTGTTGGCATATTGTGGCGTCGGCGTCAAAAAATGCCAAAACGTTACAGCCTCAGAACGCGATGGCTGTGGGTCCTAGTTTCAGCTCACTAACGCCGACGTTTTTATGGGGCCATTGACTAACATGGAGAGCTGCAAAAAACGCCAGAAAACGCCGGCGTCAAAAAACGTCCGTGTGTATGAGGCCTTATACTGTTTGGGGGGATAGCTCAATGAGGATCACCTTCCCTGGGAAAAAGGTAGTCCAAACGGCAGGTTTTCTTAAAATCTGACATGTAGCCAGGTCAGGGCTGGACTGGGACAAAAATTTGGCCCTGGATTTCATCCAGACCGGCCCACTTTAGTTGATTAAAATGCTGCCCCCCCAAAAAAAAATCACGCCCACCAAAAGGCCCCCTAATCCACTATTGTATATCATGAGATGGCGAGAGAGAGAGAGGTGGAAGTGAGAGAGAGGGGGTGAGCATTAGGCCCCTTTCACAGTGAGCGGATCTGCTCAGTGGGGTCCGCCAGCTCAGTGAGAGATCTCTCTGATGATCTCCACTGAGTTGGCGGATGAGAGCTCCATCTCTGCACAATGTGCAGAGACGGACCTGTCAGCTCCCTGCTGTCTTCTATGGGCAGATCGGATGAAAACAGATCTGCCTGTCCGTTTTCATCCGATCTCATCCAATCTGATCCACTAGATGGATGGTGAACGTATCACCCATATGTCTATTTTAGCGGATCTTGACTGATCGGATGGAAGACTGGTGTCAGCGGACGCATGTCCGCTGACAACCGCCTGCCCATAGAGGTCTATGGGTGGACCGCACAGATCCACCTGCAAAACCGACAGGCGGATCCGAATGGTCCGATCGTGTGAATGGGGCCTAAGTGAGGGGATGAGTGTAAGAGAGAGGGGTGAGTGTAAGAGAGAAGGGGTGAGTGTAAGAGAGAGAGGTGAGTGTAAGAGAGAGGGGGTGAGTGTAAGAGAGAGGGGTGAGTGTAAGAGAGAGGGGTGAGTGTAAGAGAGAGAGGGGTGAGTGTAAGAGAGAGGGGTGAGTGT